>CAMOHE010046655.1:0-27051 GCA_946598075.1 Artocarpus hirsutus | reverse complement strand
GACAACGGGCCCACTATTCATCTCAGGATTAAGATGCAATACAAATGATTGTCTAAAGTGAATCGATTTGCCAAGACAGAATTATTAATCCAAATTAATTCACTTTATGTCCCGATCCAACATATCGTCACCTATGACAACGTGCCAATGTTTCTATTCACGGAGTCCACCTCCGATGGTCAAGACAAACCATCTCCCAATAGGGATATAGACAACATAACAATCTTTACATGAATAAAGCGCCCAACTTTATTCCCTCGATTGCGGATCTTATGATTTATACCATCACCTTAAGAATCGTGTCTTCTGCATAATCTGTCGATCATATGCCCAATTCTTAAAGGTTTAGACCGACAGTCTCAGACTATTGTTTGCTTATCATACATTAAACAAATATGAACGTAAAGAGGACAAGATTTGGCATATGAATAATAAATGAATTCTTTATTGATAAAAATGTCTTCAAAAACTCATTACATTTTTACTCCTTAGGGCATACATGTCTAACAGATAAATATGTTGAATTATTTGGATAACATTTTATTTTCTATGAGATTATCTAAATATGACTGTTTTGATCAAATAACTTTTCTATTGGGTTATTTGAATTAAAACTGAGGCTCTACCTAAGAATCTTGTGTGGAAAATAAAAGGTTCTCAGAGATCATATTATCGTAAGTTTGGCAGGCTGATCTACTAGCTTGACTTGCTGATGCGATAAGTTCAGCAGGTCGATGGACAAGTTCAAACTGCCAATCTAACGATAATTTGATTACACCATTTCAGACATGATTTTCATCAGAAGTTGATCCAAATTTGAATTTTAAGGCCTTATTTGATAATGATTAACCCTAGGTCTGATTTCTATAAACAAGAGGTGAGTTTTCTCAGTTATTCAGATCAATTAAGAAGTATAGAATGAGTACTTTAGTGTGAAAAACTTTGAAACTTTGTGAAAGCTATTGTTCATAATCAAGAATTTTAGCTTTAGGTCTTCTCAATTGGTTGGAAGGAGAGTCATTAGAGGAAGAGCTATACGATATGTGACCACCCATACTCTGATCATGGATAGAGAATAACAAAAAAGACCAGTTAGTTAAGGCTCTTTTGGAATGTTCTTCTATTCGCTGACTACTGGTGCTCTTCCACATATAAAATGTTAGTAAGATCTATCATTAATTTATGTATATAGCATGTCAAGCTTGTGTTTTGAAAAACACTCTGATTTAAAATATTTAAAATTTTACTACGTACTCCTTTTCCAACAATTGGTATAAGAGCCATAGTTTTTACTTTAATTTATGAGTTTGTGATCATGCTATATTTATAGATCATGTGATCTTGTTTTCTCCTATACTTGAATTTAATTTTTAGAGAGTTGGCACTCTAGGGTTTCTATATATTTAAATGTTGTCATGAGATTATATGGTAAGTGTTTATTAATTAATTATGCTTGATAAAATTATTATTTAATTAATTATTAATTAATTACTTTGTGTCGATTATGGTTACTTAGAGGTTAGAATTTGTATCTAGTTTTTGTCATGTAATTAGATGACGGTCTATTATCACCATCTAGGAGTTATTATTTAATTTTAAATTTGTAAAATTTTATAATTAAATAATCATTCAAAGTAAAGATAGAACTAGAAGATGGATAATCGGAGTTCCATTAGTTTTTTTGAGTTTCCAAAATTTTAATTTTTTGGATTGTTGGAAATAAGATTAAAAAACTGCTTAAAAAGCTATTTTTTAGAAAACATGAGTTTACCTCAGTCAGCAGGCTGAACCCTTAGGTTTGGCAAGCGGATGGTAGCAATTCAACAGGCTGAACTTTTAGTTTGACAGGCCGTTCATAGGGCAGGATTCTGTCAGTTTTGGCGGTAAACTGAACTCTCAAGTTCGGCATGCCGATGGGTCATGATCAACAAGCCGATGACACAGATCGAAAAGCTGACAGAGTCTATAGTTTTTTCAAAAAAGGTGCATTTTTTAGTGTAGTTTTGATTTTATTTTGAGACAATTTTGAGGAATATAAAATTTCATGATGACTGGAAAAATAAAGCATTTGTTCTATGAGGGATTGAAGACTTAAAGATGGATACTACATGAAGAAGAATACAACCTAAAAAAACAAGGATGAGGAATCGATAATCTATTTTGATTGATCTTTTGTGATCTTTATTTCTCTTCTTTAGGATGGAACCATGATATTATGGCTATTTATTATTATTTTGCTTGTGGCTTTGCTTGTTACTTTATTTGTCTACATTATAATATGATTCTCCATGTGTATTGATAACATACTATATAGAATATGGAGTACCACTCATTAAAAATTGTTCATGTATGTTAACATAAAACCTTGGTTTTCAAAATATTTAGTCGGAGAAGTTTTTGAAGAGACGACCTACGGCCTTCATCGTTGGTTCATAGGTAGCACATGGTGGTTTCAACCCCCTAAAAAGGGATTTCAATGTGTACTGGGTTGGATCTCTGAGGGGATAATTTATTTTAGCTTGATTTATCAGTTAGACATGTATGCCCTAAGAAGTAAAAATGTAATATGTGTTTGGAGACATTTTTATCAATAAAGAATTTATTTATTATTCATATACCAAATTTTTGTCTTTCTTACGTTCATATTTGTTGGATATATGATAAGCAAACAAAATTCTGAGACTGTCAGTTTAAACCTTTAGAATCAGGCATATGATGAATAGATTATGTGGAAGACATGATTCAAAAGGTGATGGTCTAAATCATGAGATCAACAATCGAGGAAATAAAGTTGGGCACTTTATTCATACAAAGATTGTTATGTTGTCTATATCCCTTACATGAGATAGTTTGTCTTGGCTATTAAAGGTGAACTTCATGAATAGAAAC
Organism: Artocarpus hirsutus; assembly: GCA_946598075.1. Classification (NCBI taxonomy): domain Eukaryota; kingdom Viridiplantae; phylum Streptophyta; class Magnoliopsida; order Rosales; family Moraceae; genus Artocarpus; species Artocarpus hirsutus. The sequence continues at coordinate 24,162 of CAMOHE010046655.1, read as the reverse complement.
ATTGGTACATTATCATAGGTGACGATGTATTAGATTAGGACATAAAGTGGAATTGATTTAAATTAATAATTCTATTTGGGCAAATCAATTCACTTGAGACAATTATATGTGTTGTGTCATAATCTTGAAATGACTAAGAGGCCCATTGTCTTGACTTATGTCTTTTGATGTACTAAAAGGTGACATCCATATTTCATGATGGTACGTATATCGATATGTTGAAGACACGAATAGCATAGACCTGTTATATTATTCGTAGATATGAAATCTATAACTCCTCTTTAGGAGTCAACAACATCGTCTTATATGCGTTATCCTGTAATTAAAAAACTAGAGCACTCAATCATGTGGATTCATAGGTGTAACCAAATACTATACTGTCTTAGGATGGTAAGTTTTTTCATGGTGAGATAATGGAACGTTAGAGAAGATAATAAGGAAGGTAAGGTAGAATTTATCCTTAAGCCGATTATGGATATCCTATGGGGATACGATGCATCATTATATGTCATGGACACTTAGCTATTTGGGCTTCGTAATTTTATATAGTTCAAGAATGCAGCTCTAAGCTTTTAGTGGAGTAGCATTAGAGTTGATAATTATGAAATAAATATCTGGGATATTGGGTTTTATAATTATCAAGAGCTTAAACTATATAGGTCCATCAGGTCCCCTTTGCTAGCTCATAATAAATCATGTAATGGTACAACATGCTTTTCCAATAAATTGGTGACTTATGTTAAATTATTATATTGGCTGAAATTAGCTAGGATCAAATAATTTATGTTTGTTTATCGGTTCAATTAATTTACAAAATTAATTCAAGATAAACTTGTTTAATTATCTGGAATATTTATTTTCCTAGAGATTATCTAGACATGGTTGTTTTAAGCAGATAACTTCTCTATTAAGTTATTTGAATTAAAACTGAGGCTTTATCCAAAGAATCTCGGGTGAAAAATAAAAGATTCGCAAGGATCATTTATCGTAAGTTTGGCAAGCTGATCAGATAGTTCGGCCTGCCGATGTAGCAAGTTCAACAGGCCAATCCGTTTATTCAGCTTGTAGATCTAACAATTATTTGATCACACGTTTCAAACAAGATTTTATCAAATATTGATCCAGATTCAAATTTTTGAGGCCTTATTTGATAATAACTAATCTAGGGCATGACCTCTATAAATAGGTAGTGAGTTCTCATACTTATTTAGATCTGTTGAGAGATCAAGAGTGAGCACTCTAGTTTGTGAGTCTCTGAAACTCCTTAAAGAACTATTGTTCACAAATCATGAATGTTAGTTCTAGGTTTCTCAATTGGTTGGAAGGAGAGTCATCGGGGAAGTGCTATACGAGGTGTGCCCACACACATGCCTATCATAGATAGAAAATAACAAAGAAAACTAGTTGATTGAGGTTCTTCTAGAATGCCTTTCTCTTCACAGATTACTGGAGCTCTTTAGCATTCAAATGTTTGCAAGATCTGGTTAATTTATGCATATAGCGTGTCAAATTGGTGTTTTAAAAAATACTCTAATTTAAAAATTTTTAAATTTTAGCTGCATACTATTCTTCCAATAATTGGTATTAGGGCCATGGTTTTTACGTAAATTTATGAGTTTGTGATCATGCTATATATGTAAATTATGTGATATTGATCTCTCCCATGCTTGAATTTAATTTTTTAGAGAGTTGGCATTCTAGGTTTCTATATATTTATATATGTTGTCATAGATTATATGATGAATGCTTATTAATTAATTATGGTTGATTAAATTATATTTAATTATTAATTAATTGATTAATTTGTGCCGATTATAGTTCCTTAGAGGCTAGAATGGATATCTAGGTTTTTCATGCAATTAGAATGCAGTCTGTCATCACCGTCTAGGAATTATTATTTAATTTTAAGTTTGTAAGATTTATATAATTAAATAACCATTTGGAGTAAAGACGGATCTAATAGATAGATCAAGAAGACGAATCAAGAAAATGGAGATGACAACAGTTCCAAAGGTATTTCTTGAGTCCCTAAACTTTTATGTTTTTGAATTGTTGAAAATAAGATTGAAAAACTATGCAAAAACTACTTTCTGGAAAAAACATGATTTCTGCTCAATCGGTAGGTCAAACCTCCAGTTCGGCAAGCCATTCACGGGGCAAATTTTAGCCAACTTTGGCGGCAGGCCAAAGACTTGTGACCAACAGGCCAATCATACAGATCGACATACAAGCAAAGAGCTATTGTTTTCAGAAAAGGTGTGTTTTTTGATGCAATTCTGAATTTATTTTTGAGACAATTTTGAGAAACATGAAATTTTGTGATAACTAAAAATAATGAAGTATTTGATCTATACAGGATTGAAGACTTAAAGATGTATACCACATGAAGTAGATACAACTAGAAGATTCAAGGATGAAGAATAGATAATATGTTTCGATTAATCTCTTGTAATCCTTAATTTCTTTTCTCTAGGGTGGAACTATAATATTACAGTTATTAATTATTATTTTGCTTTTAGCTTTACATGATTGCTTTGGTTGTCTGTATAATAATATATTTGTCATGTATGTTGATAACATATTATATAGAATAGGGAGTGCCACTCGATAAAAATTGTTCATGCATTTTTTTTAATAATAAAACCTTGATTTTAAAAAATTGAGTGGGAGAAGGTTTTCAAAGAGAGGACATACGGCCTCTATCGTTGGTCTATAGGTAGTACATGGTGATTCCGACCCCTAGGAAACGACTTCATCATGTACCAAGTTAGATCTCCAAGAGGATTAGGTATTTTAGCATGTTTTATCATTGCACACACTAAGTGATGATTATAAATTATGGATAAAATATTAAAATGATGGTTATACACTCATGTTGATTTTATTATTAACCTCCCTAAAGAGCTCTGTTAATAAAATTGATGGTTAAAGAAAAGATTACTAATAATGTTGGATCATATGGGTCTTGGATGGCATATATTTATTAGGAGGAGAACTGTGTTTCTAATTGAATTTGACAAGTTTTCCCTAAGTAGCTTGTTGAATTTTGAGTTGGGAATTATCATTTTAAGATTGTGGTATTTTCAAGGTTTTGACACATAAACACATTTGCATGTTTACTTGATTGTGTTACCTTACTAAATTATTATGATATGTTTGCTTATGATTGGTATATGATTCTTTATTGTAGATGTTTAGAAACGCTTTATCTTTGATACTCGATGAAAACTAATTAACTGGTAAGAATTTTAATGATTAGAAATAGAACCTGAATATCATCCTATCCTTTGAGAAATTGAAATTTCTGTTGACCTGTGTCGTTCCAAGCCTACGATAGATTCTAATAATGACCAAATCTAAGCGTATGATCACTGGAAGGATACTTATGATCAAGCCTACTGTTATGTTATGGCTAGCATGAATAATATGTTACAGGCTCAACATGAAGATTATGAGACTGCGATGCAATTCTTGGATAATCTTGAAGACATGTTTGGAGGCTAAGCCCTAACAAAATACCAAGGGGCACTTTGGAAACTCTTAAACTACAAACAAAGACTAGGGACTCCTATGAAGGAGCATATGATGCTGGTCATGGGTTACCTCGTTGAGGCAAAAACCAATGGAGCTAACATAAATGCTGAAACACAGATGACTATGGTCTTTTAGACTCTATTAAAAGAGTTTATCCCATTTAGAGCTACATTTAAATTTAAGCAATAAATGGGATATGACCTTGACTGAGCTAATGAAGCAGTTATAGGACTTTGAAAATCTGATTAAGGAAAGTCCTACAAGTGGTGAGGCCAACTTTACAGCTACATCTAGTTCCAATCCTAATCCTATGAATGGAAAGAAGCAATGGGAAAAGAATAGGAAGTCTTCTATTCCTACAAATGGCAAGAACAAGAAGAAGAAAAAGAAGAAATTAGAAAAGCTCAAGTGCTTTTTTTGTGAGAAGGACAGGCACATCAAGAAGAATTGCAAGGACTTCCTTTCTTGAGAAGGTAGGTGTGATCTTTTGGTTATTGAAAGTTGTTTGTTTGAGGAATCCCATGACATTTAGGTCATAGATTCAGAAGCAACTAATCATGTTTGTGTTTCTCTGCAAGGGTTCAAAGAAACGAGAAGTCTGCCGCATGAAGACTTTATGCTTTGGATAGGCAATGGATCCTTAGTGTTAGCTGAAGCAGTGAGAGATGTCTATCTTTATTTTGATAATTATAGAAGCTTAATTTTTTGAGATTGTTTTTAAGTTCCTAAACTTAAAAGGAATTTAATTTCTGTAGCTTGTTTATTTAAAAACTCTTATGTAGTTTCTTTTAATAATAAAGTAGTGATTCATAAAAACAAATCTTTTATCTAGGATGGATGGATGCAAAACAATCTATATTTTATTAAACCTAAGATGGATGTACTGCTTAACATTGAGGTTAATGATAATAACTCTAAAAGATGTAAAACTTCTCAGTTTAATAAGACTTATCTTTGGCATTTGTGACTAGGTCATATTAACTTAAATGGGATTCAAAGATTAGTAGGGGACAGACCTTTAAGTCACTTAAAAGTAGAATCTATACCACAATGTGAATCTTGTTTGGAGGGTAAAATGACCAAAAGACCATTTGAGTCTAAGGACAATAGGGCCAAAGGGATTATAGAACTTGTGCATAGTGATGTTTGCAATCTTATGAATATCCGGGCACAAGGAGGGTATGAGTACTTCATCACTTTTATTGATGATTACTCAAGGTATGGGTATGTCTACCTAATGTACTACAAAAGGGAAACTTATGGCAAGTTTAGGGAGTTTCAGGCTGAAGTAGAAAAGCGATTGGGTAAACCCATAAAGGTACTTCGATCCGATCGAGATGGTGAATACCTTCCTGATAAGTTCTTAGAACACTTATTAGAGAATAGGATTGTATCCCATTTCATTGTGTCAAGCACTCTGTAGCAGAATGACATAGCTGAGAGAAGGAATAGGACTTTGTTGGACATAGTTACGTCCATGATGAGTTATTCATTATTGCCTTTATCCTTTTAGGGATATAAACTACAAACCACATGTTATCTTTTGAACAATATGCCTTCAAAATCGGTTCCTAAAACTCCTCACGAGCTATGGACAGGGAAGAAGACATCCTTAAACCATATTCGTATATGGGGATGTCCCGCTTATGTCTTGTATAAGGAAGCGAATAAGTTGGAAGCACGTTCAAAAGTTTGTGTGCTTGCAGGATATCCAAAAGAGACTAAAAGGGGGATATTTCTATAATCCAAATAAAAATAAAGTCGTGGTTTCAACTAATGTAACATTCCTTGAGGAAAGTTACGTGGACGACTTTAAGTCTCGAAGTAAAGTGGTACTCGAGGAAATAGAGAGTGATTCGATCACTCCGGGGAATCTGAATGAAACTGTTCCAATCAATGTAGAAAAACCAACCGAACAACAACCTATGGGGCTTCGGCATAGTGGGAGGATCAGGGTCAACCCGAAAGGTATATGTTTAATGGTGAAGCCTTCTTGGCTGAACCAGTTGAACATGACAGGGATCCTTACACTTACGAAGAGGCTATAGAGGATGTTGATTTGAAACTCTAGGCAAAAGCTATGAACACTAAGATGAATTCTATGGAGACTAATCGGGCCTAGGAACCTATAGATCTTCCCAAAGGGGTAAAACCCATATGGTGTAAGTGGATCTATAAGAGAAAGAGAGAATTAAATGGAAAAGTCAAAACCTATATGGCTAGCTGGTAGCTGAGGGATACACACAAAAGGAAGGAATCAATTATAAAAAAAAACATTTTCGCTTGTAGTCATGCTTAAGTCCATCCATATTCTATTGTCTATAGCTGCCACTCTCGACTGTGAGATTTGATAGATAGACGTCAAGACAGCTTTTTTAAATAGCTATCTTGATGAGTCCATTTATATAGTACAACTAGATGGGAGGCTAAGGGTTAAGAGGGTAAGGTTTGTAAGCTACTGAAGTCAATTTATGGACTTAAGCAGGCTTCTTGTTCATGGAACATAAGATTTGATTAGGTGATTAAGACTTATAGGTTCAAACAAAACATGGATGAACCATGTGATTATAAATACATTAAGGATGGAAAAGTGGTTTTTCTACTGCTCTATGTAGATGACATTCTGCTGATTGGCAATAACATTAGGGCGTTGCCATCGATCGAATTATGGTTGACCAAGCAATTTGACATGCAAGACTTAGATGAAGCTAATTATGTTCTCAGTATCTAGATCTTTTGGGATAGGAAGAACAAAATGATAGTTTTATCCTAAGCGGCATACATAGATAAAATTCTCAAAAAGTGTGCAATGCCAAATTCTAAGAAAGGTAGGCAGCCATCTAGGTTTGGAATTACTCTTTCTAAGAAAGACTCACCAAAGTCAAATGAAGAAATAGAATAAATGAAGAAGGTGCCTTATGCTTTGGCATGGGTAATCTCATGTATGCTATGTTTTGCACACGACTCGACATTTGTTATGCAGGCAAAATAGTAAGTCGATTTCAGTCGAATCTCAGACCAAACCACTAGGTTGCAGTCAAGCATATTTTCAAGTACCTGAGAAGGACTTGAGGATATATGCTTGTGTATTCAGATGAGGATCTAACACCTCTAGGATACGCTGATTCAAATTTTTAATCCTATCTAGATTTGAGAAGAATGACTTCTGGTTTTGTGTTTACTCTGGTTGGCAGTGCCATGATTTAGAGAAGTGTCAAGCAAGATTGTACTTCAAAGTCAACGATGGAGGCCGACTATATGGCAGCTAGTGATGCTTCGAAAAAAGCAGTGTGACTCTACAAGTTCCTTGGGAATCTTGAGGTAGTTCTTGGTATGGATAAGGTGGTAACGCTGTATTGTGGTAACACTATAGCGATAGCTAATATTAAGGAACCAAGATTTTACAAGAAAAGTAAGCATATTCATCCAAAGTATTATATAATAAAGGACTTCATTAAGCGTGGGCATTTTGATGTATAAAAAATCACATATGAGAATAATTTAGCTGATCCATTCACAAAGATGATAATTGCAAGGGTTTTCAGGAGACATGTGGAAGCTATAGGGATGTGAGATATGTCACATATACTCACTGAATGCAAGTGGGAGATTGTTAGACATGATGCCCTAAGGAGTAAAATGCTGTAATATGTTTTTGGAGACATTTTATCAATAAAGAGTTTATTTATTATTCATATACCAAATGTTATGCTCTTTGCATTCACTTTTGTTGAATGTATAATAAGCAAACAAAAGTATGAGACTATCTATCTAAACCTTTAAGAATCATGCATATGATGGACATATTATGCGGAAGACATGAATCTTAAAAGTAATGGTCTAAATTATAAGATCTGCACTTGTGGGAATAAAGTTGGGCACTTTATTCATGCTAAGATTGTTATCTTGTCTACATCCCTAATGGGAGATAGCTTGTCTTAGTCATCAGAGTGGGACTCCATGAGTATAAGCATTGATACATTGTCATAGGTGACGATGTATTAGATCAGGACATCAAGTTGAATTAATTTGGATTAAGAATTCTATTTGTGCAAATCAATTCACTTTAGATAATCATATATGTTGTGTCTTAATCTTGAAATGACTAATGGGCCCATACTCTTGGATTATGTCTTTTGATGTACCAAAGGGCGACATCCTGACTTTATGATGGTATGCATACCAATATGTTAGGGAGACATGACTCTTGATTGTGTAGACCTGTTATTTATAGATATGGAATCAATAGCTCTTTTTGTAAAGTTAATCATATTCTCTTATATGTGTTATCCTGTAATTGAAAGACTATAGCGCTCAACCATTTAGATGTATAGGTGTAACCGAATGGTATACTGTCTTTGGATAGTAAGTTTTCCAATGGTGAGATAATGGAACGTAAGATAAAAATAACCAAAAAGATAAAACAGAATTTATCCTTAAGCCGATTATGAATATTCTATGGGGATACGACACATCATGATATGTCATGGATGCTTAGCTTGTTTGAAGCTTCATAATTTTATATAGTTCGAGAGTGCTACTCTAAGCTCTTAGTGAAGTAACATTAGAGTTGATAATTATAAAATGTATATGTAGGATATTATATTTTATAACTATAGGAGCTTGAACTGTATGGGTCTATCGGGTCCCCTTTGCTAGCTCATTATAAATCTTGTAACGACACGGCGTGCTTTTTTAAAAAATTGGTGACTTATGTTAAATTATTAGATTGGTTGAAATTTGATAAGATCAAATTTAATAGTTCATGTCTGTTTATCAGTTGAATTAATTTTGTAAATTAATTCAAGATAAATATGTTGAATTATTAGGATAATATTTTATTTTCTATGAGATTATCTAGATATGACTATTTTGATCAGATAACTCTTCTATTGGGTTATTGAAATTAAAACTGATGCTCTATCTAAGAATCTCATGTGGAAAATAAAATATTCTCAAGGATCATGTTATCATAAGTTCAACAGGTCAATCTGCTAGTTTGACCTGCCAATGTAGTAAGTTCGACAGGCCGATAGATAAGTTTAGACTGTCGATCTAATGATAATCTGATTACACGTTTCAGACGTGATTTTTATCAAAAGTTGATCTAGATTTGAATTTTGAGGCTTTATCTAATAATGATTAACCCCAGGTCCAACCTCTATAAATAGACGACGAGTTTCTCGGTTATTTAGATCAATAGAGAAGTATAGAGTGAGTACTCTAGTATAAAAAACTCTAAAACTCCCTAAGAGCTATTGTTTACAACCAAGAACCTTAGCTCTTCTATACGATGTGTGACCACCCACACTTCGATCGTAGATAGAGAATAGCAAAGGAGACTAGTTGGTTGAGGCTCTTTTGGAACATTTTTCACTTCACTGATTGCTGGTGCTCTTCATCATATAAAAGGTTAGTAAAATCTGTCATTAATTTATATATATATAGTATGTCAAACTTGTGTTTTGAAAAAGGCTCTGATTTAAAAAATTTTAAAATAACGCTACATACTCCTTTTTCAACATGATCCTGGTTCACGGCAGTGTTACAAGAACAACAAAACAATGGCGACATTTATGGTGGCTCGACCTAGGGAAGATAGAGGCAGATATCCCACTCTGTCATGAATGTTCTCGCATTAGTCATGGTTGACCTTGTCCTCATAGGTGCTCACGCTCCGGTTCACGATGTGGCGCAAGAGCAAGAGAACAAAGGTGACAACAACCACTCCAATAAATAAAGCCTCTTCACAAATCCATGCTTATGTCTTCTCTAGCGATGGCACTCTATACGAGGTGGGTGAAAGACGATGATGGAAAGTCATGACGATCTTATAATGGGCGACTTGCGATCTCTGGCGTCCAACATGAGCTCCGACAGCAAGTGGAGGTAGAGAAAGAAAGAGGAGAGAGAAAGTGGAGGATATAGGTTAGAGATTATTTCTTCAGATGAGAGGGAGAAGAATCAAAATTAAATGAGGGATGTAATGTAACACCCCGAAGTTAATTAAATAATATTAGAGTGTTAAATGGTAAATTAGTGTGCCATAATGAGCATTTTAAATTTAATTTGATCATTTTATGAAAATTTAGTAACCTTGAGTTATTTTACTTTTTTAATAATTTTTAATTATTCTAAATTGTTTTTAATTGTTAATTTAAATTTCAATGAAACAATTTGATTTGAAAACAGTGTTTAGTTGCACACAGTCTTGTGCAACCACTTTTCTCTCTCTTCCTCTATTTATTTCACTCTTTTCTCTCTCCTCACTCTCACTCTCGCCTCACTCTCTCTCTCCTCTCTCTATATCTCACGGTTTTCTCTCTCTCCCATTCTCTCCCAAAATTTTGAAACAAAATTTTATTTCAAGCTTCGGGTTAGTAGATTGAAGGCTCGGGAACGAGATTCAACAGCAAAAACATCGTTTTAAAGCTTCAATTCAAGGTTAGTTTATAAAATTTAATAGTATTTCTATTTTTCAAATTTTCTTACATTTTGAAATCTAAGAGTTTCTAAGCTTAGAAAAGCTTCAATCTAAGTTAGATGGACTTAGATTAGCTAGAATAAAAACTTTATTTCATCAAAAACAGATCGAAATCAAGATTTTTCATTTTTCCTCTATTTTCTCTATTTTTAGATTTTTGTGAAAATCTTGCTTAAATCTTGTTTTAATGAGTTGAAAAGTGTTTAATAATGTTTATTTATCAATTTTGATCATTATCCATGCCTGAGAACTGAGAAAAACAGGTTGGATTGAAGATTTGGATTCAGGAGGCCAAGAACCTGTGTGTGAAAATTTCTAGAATTTCTCAGATCGGTAGGCCGAACTTGATCTTCTGCAAGTGAGATTCAAAGGATCGGCAGGCCGGATTCATCCGACTGGCAGGCCGAACCTGGAAAAGTTCAGCCGACCAGACTTGGTCTTCCGGTAGGCCGAACTGTGCAGTTTGACCGGCCGAACTATGCAGTTAGGCTGGCCGAACTGTGCAGTTTGGGCAGTCGAACTGTGCAGTTTGGCCAGCTGAACCAGGGGGACCGGCAAGCCGACCGAACATTACTCAAATTTTGTGATTTTTCACCTGTTTTCACTGTTTTGAACCCTGATAGAAATTCCAAATTTCTAAAATGATTTTATAGACCTAAATGGCACACTAGGACACCATGAGATGATTTAATATCATAGGATACCTCGGATTAGGTACTAATGAACTAAGTTACTATGCGTTTAGGATTTGTGCATGGATCTGAGGAGCTAACGTATAACGGACCGAGATTTTGGTGTGGGACACCTACACGGATATCGAGGTAGGATTTCTACCCCTTCTTTGGTAACCAATTTTAAATGTTTTGGCCTTAAAGTGATTTTTAATAAAATATTTCTCAATGATTGATTGAAAAAGGATTTTATTGACTATTTTCTACAACGGTAGAATGAGATGTCTTTGTAATGAACTCCATAATGAATGTAAATGATTATATTTGGTAAATAGAAATTTTAATTTTAAAAAAAGATATATGGGCATGATGCCATATCAGAGATCGGGTCGTATAGTGAATGACCTTGGGGGCAGGTCCCGAAACCCAACTGGACCACTTCGGTGTTGAATAATTGGTTTGCCCGAGAGAATTAAAAAGGTACTCTTGACAAACTGTTTTCAATGTAATCTTAATAAATGTAAATACATATTTGATTTATTTAATTATTTATTTATTAAGAAAGTTCTATTCGAGTTTTTATTTTTTTATTTTAAATATAGTCCTACTAAACCTTTCGCTCACATTTTCATTGTTTTAAAATCTTACCCCTAGGTGGATATCAGCTTAGGATCGGAGAAGAGTCCGCTGACCGGACTTACAACCAGTAGAAGATTTGGGTAGGTTGTAATAAAGCAAGCAAGGCATGTGAATTCCTAACTTTCTATTTACTTTGGACTGTAGTTGTATATTAATATTGTCAGTACTACATGTGTGTGCACAATATGTGGGCCAGTGGGGCCCATACTCGTACCACCTCATATTTAAATAATTTTAATGTTCTTTTTATTTGCTTAACTATTATGACGGTTTATTTTATTTCTTTAATTTATTCTATTTGAACGATTTTAAAATTATCTCATTTTTATTTATAAATTTAATTCTAAAACCCAATTTTTAATTAATTCCTTATTTAATTAACCTAACTAATCTACCACGTCACCTCCCGTACTCCGGGGCGTGACAAAATGGTATCAGAGCTCAAGGTTATGAACCTTGGGAATTATGCACACATAGGTACGATAATGGAATACCACTGACAGTTCAAATTTTGTTTTCAGAAGTGAGAGAATGGCACCTAGACGTCGCTTGATAGCAGATGCCGAGTTTGGAAACGATGAGGGCATGATGAGGGCTATGTTTGCAACATTCCAACATATGGCAGCTAAGGCAAGACCTGATGATTCTAAGGCTAGTCGCCGGCATTCATACTTTAAGGAGTTTCGACGTGCGTCAGTACCGACCTTTGATGGAACCGGGGACCCGCAGGTGGTAGAATATTGGTTAGACTCGATCGTGAAACACTTGGATACGCTTGGTGTGCCCGCGGAGTATCGCGTGGAATTTGCAGCATATAAGTTTGAAGGTGGTGCTAATACCTGGTGGAAGCAAGCAAAGCGTTTGGAAAATAATGGTGACATTAGTTGGGACAAGTTTGAGGAGCTATTCTATGATAGGTACTTTCCACAAGGATATAGGGACCAAAAGGTGGTAGAATTTTATAGGTTGCAGCAGGGCGATATGTCAGTTCGGGAATATGAAGCGAAGTTCAATGAATTGGCTAGATTTGCTCCCTCAGCAGTGGCATCAGAGCATGAGAGGTGTATCAAATTTCAGGAAGGACTTAAGGCTCCTATTCGATGACAAATAGTTGCCCTATGACTCTAGAACTTTGGAGAGCTTGTGTCATCAGCAATATCAGTGGAGAATGATTACGCACAATATTGTGAGAATCGAGCTAAGGCATCAGGAGGACCACAGAGGAGTGATAGGAGGAGCGTCAGCAGTCGACCAACTCTAGGAAAGAGCAAACAGGGTGGCGTGAACAGTGACAGCAGCAGTTCATCTAGCAGCAGGCGTAGCAACCCCTACAGCTTTCACTGTCATTATTGCCAGCAGCCAGGACACATCAAGAGGAATTGCCCGATCAGGAGCGCTCGCCTAGGATTTTAGACCGAAGAAGGAGCTAGTCATCAGCCTCAGCTTCAGACTCTACCTCAGCCTCAGCGGTATCCTCAGCTTCCATTCCGTCAGTTCTCTCCTCAACAACTATCACATCCAGTGCAAGGACACCAACTGTAGGATTTTCAGCGTAACATTCCTTAGAATCGAGCGTCGAGTACAGCTAGTGTCCAGTCGCCATCATCGCAGCAGTATCGGCCAATAATCTAGGAACTAGTAATGTGGGTAGAGGAAAAGGAAAAGCTCCAGTGCAGGTTCATACGATGACATCAGGGAGTTCAGATGCCCAGATCAATAACGCAGTTGTCGATGGTACGATCATGGTTTCTCAGTCTTTAGCACACGTGTTGTTTGATACTGGTGCCACTCATTCTCTCATTTCGAGTTCATTTGTACTTGCCTTGGGATTAGAGATAAAAGAATTTGATAAACCCTTAGTTATAACTTCACCCTTGGGGCGGGTGTGTGTGAATAATATTTGTAAAGCTTGTAAAATAAAGATTGGGGATGAGATTTTGAAAAGTGATTTAATTGTAATCCCCATGAGAACCTATGATGTAATCTTAGGGGTGGACTGGTTGTCTAGGTACAGTGCAGTAGTGGACTGTCAACTTAGGAAAGTGACCCTAGTGTCTGATAGGGGACGATAATCACCTACCAGGGTGGTGGTGATCGGTTAATGAGTGAGCGTCGTGTTAGGGCATGTCTCAGAGGGCGGAAAAACGCAGTTTGTTACGTTATCTTTATGGATTTGAAAGGAAAGCCTAGTGTTTCGAGAAGACGTGTAGTAATTCTAGTGGTAGACAAATTTGAGGATGTCTTTCCCGACAAGCTATCAGGATTACCACTGCATCGGGAGATTGAGTTTGGTATTGATTATTCCCGGGGACAGCACCTATTTCTATAGCACCTTATCGGATGGCGCCGGCAGAAATGAAAGAACTCAGGAAGTAACTTCAGGAACTTGTTGATAAGGGATACATCCAGAATAGCACATCACCATAGGGAGCACCGGTTTTGTTTGCAAAGAAGCATGATGAAACTCTCAGGTTATGCATAGATTATCGGCAATTGAATTGAGTCACAGTGAAGAATAAGTATCCATTGCCCAGGATCGATGAGTTGTTTGATCAGTTGGGAGGTTCGCGATACTTCTCAAAGATAGATTTGAGGTCAGGATACCATTAACTCAGGATTAAGGAAGAGGATATTCCTAAGACAGCTTTTAGGACTCGGTATGGACATTTCGAGTTTTTGGTGGTGTCCTTTGGATTGACGAATGCTCCTGCAGCTTTCATGGACTTGATGAACAGGATATTCAGGCCCTACTTGGATCAGTTTGTGATTGTGTTCATCGATGACATTCTGGTTTATTCTAAGACTTGGGAGGAGCATGAGCAACATCTTAGGATCGTGCTTCAGACTCTACAAGAACATCAATTATATGCCAAGAAGGAAAAGTGCAAGTTTTGGTTGACAGAGGTCAAATTTCTGGGTCATGTCATTTCTGAACAAGGTATCTTAGTGGATCCGTCAAAGATAGAAGCCATTGTGGATTGAAAACGACCGAGGAATGTGGCAGAGATCCGCAGCTTCTTGGGACTTGCAGGATATTATAGGAAATTCATGAAGGATTTCTCGAAGATAGCAACGCCGTTAACAAGATTGATTAGGAAAAATGTCAGGTTCGAGTGGAATGAAGAATGCGAATTCGCCTTTCAAGAATTGAAGAATCGATTGACTTCAACTCTAGTGTTGATCATTCCTAGTAGTGACGAGCCGTACAAAGTTTACACAAATGCATCAGGATGTGGACTTGGATGCATGTTGATGCAACAGGGACGCGTGGTAGCGTATAGATCGAGACAGTTACGACCTCACGAGCAGAATTATCCTACTTATGATTTAGAGCTCGCAGCGGTAATTCATGCATTGAAGATCTAGAGATGTTATTTGTTTGGGGCAACATTTCAGGTTTTCTCCGACCACAAGAGCTTGAAGTATTTGTTTACTCAGAGGGATTTGAATTTGAGGCAGCGGAGATCGATAGAATATATGGAAGATTATGATTTTGCATTGCAGTATCATCCTAGGAAAGCTAATGTTGTCGCTAATGCGCTCAGTCGAAAATCTTCAAAAATTCTCGCTTGTTTGGCTCTCGAGGATTGGAAAAGGGATGCAATGGTAAGTGAGTTCGGTCTACAGTGTTGTGAGGACTACGATCATATTTCGGTGTATCATATGGAGACGACCCCAGCTCTTGTTCAGATGGTGAAGCAGAACTAGTGGCAAGACCAGCATCTTTAGGGAATTTGGATGCAGATTCAAAACAAAGAGCAATTCGAAGAATGGAGGATACATGCATATGGATCGTTATACTTCAGGAAGCGTTTGGCGGTTCCAGCTATCGTAAAAGTGAAGAAAGCCGTAATGGACGAAGCTCATAAATCTCAGTTCGTCATTCATCTAGGAAGTGCAAACATGTATCGTGAATTAAAGAGGCAATATTGGTGGAGAGGCATGAAGAAGGAAGTTTGAGAATACATGGTCACGTGTGCGACTTGTCCTCAGGTGAAAGCCAGGCATCAGAAGCCAACAGGTCAGCTTCAGCCACTTCCTATTCTAGGGTGGAAATGGGAACACGTGATGATGGATTTCCTTACCGGATTGCCAAGGACAGAGCAACGGCACGATGCGATTTGGGTCATGATCAACAGGCTAACGAAGTCAGCTCATTTCATTCCGTTCAGATCGACATGTCCGAAGAGGATTCTTGGGGAATTGTATCTACAAAACATAGTAAGATTGCATGGAGTTCCTTTGTCCATCACATCAGATAGGGATACCAGATTTAATGCCAAATATTGGAGGAGTTTTCAAGAGGCCATGGGTACAGATTTGAACTTCAGCACGACATTTCATCCTCAGACCGATGGGTAATCTGAGTGAGTTATTTAGATTCTCGAAGACATGTTACGTGCTTGTGCATTGGACTTCGGTGGGAATTGGAAGAAATACTTGCATCTAGTGGAGTTTGCATATAACAACAGCTATCAATGGAGTATTGGTATGGCACCGTTTGAAGCATTGTATGGTCGACCGTGTCGATCGCCAATGCATTGGTCTGAGCCAGAAGATAGGGTTATTCTTGGGCTAGATGAAATTCGTGATAGCAACGAGAAGATAGTCGTGATTCGAGACCAATTAAAAGCAGCTCAGAGTCAGCAGAAGAGTTACACAGATAAAAGACGTCGACCTTTCAAATTTGAGGTTGGAGATTTCGTACTCTTGAAGGTATCACCTCGCAAGGGCATTTCGCGATTCGGAGTAAAAGGAAAACTCGTGCCAAGATATATTGGACCGTTCATGATTACTCAACGTGTTGGCGTAGTTACGTATCGACTTAACCTTCCTCTAGAACTTTCGCATGTTCACGACATATTTCATGTATCGATGCTTTGAAAGTGTCCACCTGAGCAGGATAAGATCGTTTTATTTCAGGATGTGCAGATTCAGGAAGACACAGCATATGAAGAAGTGCCGATTCAGATCATCAATCGTAAAGTGTTTAGCTTGCGTCGTCGTGAGATCTCGTTGGTTAAGGTCGTGTGGCAGCATCACGGGGTTGATGAAGCCACCTAGGAATTAGAATCGAGTATGCGGGAGTTGTATCCGCATTTGTTTTGTTTTTGAAATCGATTTGTAACCGGGTGTTTGGCAAAGTGGTGGGAACTGCGGTTCCCACCACAAACTCAGTTATGAACAGTATAAAGTTCTCACATGCTACAGTAACAATTAAAAAATTTGCTACAGTATAAAGCTCTCACATGCTACAGTAAAAGTAGTTCCCACCACTGGTTCCCACTACCTTCCAAACACCCCCTAAATTTCAAGGACGAAATTTCTTTTACGGGGTGGAGAGTTGTAACACCCCGAAGTTAATTAAATGATATTAGAGTGTTAAATGGTGAATTAGTATGCCATAATGAGCATTTTAAATTTAATTTGATCATTTTGTGAAAATTTAGTAACCTTGAGTTATTTTACTCTTTTAATAATTTTTAATTATTCTAAATTGTTTTTAATTGTTAATTTAAATTTCAATGAAACAATTTGATTTGAAAACAGTGTGTAGTTGCACACAGTCTTGTGCAACCACTTTTCTCTCTCTTTCTCTATTTATTTCACTTTTTTCTCTCTCCTCCCTCTCACTCTTGCCTCACTCTCTCTCTCCTCTCTCTATCTCTCACGGTTTTCTCTCTCTCCCATTCTCTCCCAAAATTTTGAAACAAAATTTTATTTTAAGCTTCGAGTTAGTAGATTAAAGGCTCGAGAACGAGATTCAACAGCAAAAACATCCTTTTAAAGCTTCGATTCGAGGTTAGTTTCTAAAATTTAAAAGTTTTTCTATTTTTCAATTTTTCTTGCATTTTGAAATCTAAGAGTTTCTAAGCTTAGAAAAGCTTCAATCTAAGTTATATGGACTTAGATTAGCTAGAATACAAACTTTATTTCATCAAAAACGGATCGAAATCATGATTTTTTATTTTTCCTCTATTTTCTCTATTTTTGGATTTTTGTGAAAATCTTGCTTAAATCTTGTTTTAATGAGTTGAAAAGTGTTTAATAATGTTTATTTATCAATTTTGATCATTATTCATGCCTGAAAACTGAGAAAAACAGGTTGGATTGAAGATTTGGATTCGAGATGCCGAGAACCCGTGCGTGGAATTTTTGAAATTTTTCAGATCGGCAGGCTGAACTTGATCTTCGGTAGGCTGGATTCAAAGGATCGGCAGGCCGGATTCATCCAACCGGCAGGCCAAACCTGAAAAAGTTTAGCTAACCAGACTTGGTTTTTCGGCAGGCCGAACTGTGCAGTTCGGCCGGCCAAACCAGGGGACCGGCAGGCCGACCGAACATAACTCAAATTTTGTGATTTTTCACCTGTTTTCACTATTTTGAACCCTGATTGAAATTCTAACTTTATAAAATGATTTTATAAACCTAAATGGCACACTAGGACACCGTGAGATGATTTAATGTCATAGGATACCTTGGATTAGGTACTAATGAACTAAGTTACTATGCGTTTAGGATTTGTGCGTGAATCCGCGGAGCTAATGTATAGCAAACTGGGATTTCGATGTGGAACACCGACACGGATATCGAGGTAGGAGTTCTACCCTTTCTTTGGTAGCCAATTTTAAATGTTTTGGCCTTAAAGCGATTTTTAATAAAATATTTCTCAATGATTGATTGAAAAAGAATTTTATTGACTATTTTCTACAACGGTAGAATGAGATATCTTTGTAATGAACTCCATAATGAACGTAAATGATTATATTTGGTAAATAGAAATTTTAATTATAAAAAAGGATATATGAGCATGATGCCATATTAGAGATCGGGTCGTATAGTGAACGACCTTGGGGACAGGTCCCGAAACCCGGCTGGGCCACTTCGGTGGTGAATAATTGGTTTGCCCGAGAGAATTAAAAAGGTACTCTTGACAAACTGTTTTCAATGTAATCTTAGTAAATGTAAATACATATTTGATTTTTTAATTATTTATTTATTAAGAAAGTTCTATTAGAGTTTTTATTTGTTTATTTTAAATATAGTCCTACTGAGCCTTTTGCTCACGTTTTCATTGTTTTAAAATCTTACCCCTAGGTGGATATCAGCTTAGGATCGGAGAAGAATCCGCTGACCAGACTTACAACCAGTAGAAGATTTGGGTAGGTTGTAATAGAGCAAGCAAGGCATGTAAATTCCCAACTTTCTATTTACTTTGGACTGTGGTTGTATATTAATATTGTCAGTACTACATATGTGTGCACAATATGTGGGTCAGTGGGACCCATACTCGTTCCACCTCATATTTAAATATTTTTAATGTTCTTTTTATTTGCTTAACTATTATGATGGTTTATTTTGTTTCTTTAATTTATTCTATTCGAATGATTTTAAAATTATCTGATTTTTATTTATAAATTTAATTCTAAAACCCAATTTTTAACTAAATCCTTATTTAATTAACCTAACTAATCTACCACGTCACCTCCCGTACTCCAGGGCGTGACATGTAAACGAGGGTTTTTCTCTTTTTGAAAGAGATTAAAATTTGTGGCATAAGTTTATCTAAGTTTTATTCTTTGTGGCATAAATAATTAGACTAGTTTAAAAAATGACAAATTGTAGAATTTTCTTTTTGGAATTTGTCTAAAGCCCAACAAATTAAATTACATAACTATTGATGAATTAGAGGAATACTATGTTTAATTAGTTGGGATTTAGACATACGATAATTCTATTTGTACACTAGTTTTCTTAACACACACCCGGCTTATTTTTAAAATAATTGAATTTAATTACTTCGTGTTAATCCTATTTGCTTTTATAAAATTATTGCTTCCATGAAAATTTAACACTAATTTTTGCATAAAACCGCTACAACTGACTAATCAAATTAAATTCAAGTGCGATAATTTAACCCCAAATATGCAATCCAACCTCCATAATTGGAAACACCTTAAAATAACAGTATGCCCGAACTAAAGATTCGATGGCTTGCACTTTCTCTTCTTGCCCATCTCATGCCAAGGGTTGATGATGGTGCTTTCTTTGTTTCTTTTCCAAAAGTGACCCACAGCATTCAATTAAAAAAAAAAGAGTGACCAATAATAGCAATTTTTAAAGTTTCAACTAATTATTAGAAAAAAATAGTTTCAATTTTAATTGTTTTTTTATATAAATATTTGAGGATAATGGGTGAGCAAATTTTTAATTAGAAGGAGAAACATTAACTTTGAGTGAAGCTGATTTGCTTGCAGAGATATTTTAAAGTTTTTAGGTACTGAAGAAAAGAAATGGCTGAGTAAAGAAAACATGGAAGTTGTATTTACGTCTTTTTTGGTCCAATTAAGTGGGACCTTTTGTCGGTTGATATTTCTTTCAATTGTATAATAGATGAACAAGAGGTACAATGACGCGTGGTTTTCTATCGTAATAATTAAGCCTCCTTCTATTCAGCGTATTCTTTAGTTCATAATTAATGCTCTTGAATCCTGATCAATGATTACTCTTATTCATTGCCCACAACAGAACATTAACAAGTGCAATCTTAGCACACATTTTACTCGTTTATGTATGCGTGCGCTGAATATATGTCTTATTATCACGAGTAAAGCAACTTTTTTTTTTTTTTTCTCTTTTCAAGACAAAACATATTTTCAAATCTACCCCCCCCCCTTTTTTTTTTTTTTTTTTACCTCTAAGTCTGTGCTAAAAGGTAAACTTGATTTGGGCTAATAATAAATGTGTGGGCTTGAAGTTTAGTTATTGGACTTAAATCTATTAGCCTTATTTTCTAGAAATTTTTTGAGAGTGTTCTTAAAAAATATCTAGATATTTTATATGTTAGAGAATTAATATAGAGAATTCTAGATAGCAAATATTTTGGCAAAGAATTCTAAAGAATAAATAGTAGCTATTAGATTAAAAATGTGTTAGCACAATCTTAGTCATTAGTTAAGGAGATATCACTAAGAATACAAGTATTTCCTCTTCCTCTGAAGCCTCTAGTTTCTCCTTTTCATCTTAGTCTCTTCTACTTCTAAATATTTCCCTTCCAACAAATTGGTATCAGACCTAGCTAGGCTACTAACGGTATAGGGTCCTTCAAGTTCCACCACTCAAGGGAAGCATCTACAACAATTGGAGTATTAAGATGAAGGCCCTCCTTAGAGCATATGATATGTGGGAGATTGTAGAGAAAGGCTACAACAAACCACAAGATGAGACGTCACTATCCCAAACGCAAAAGGATGGTCTAAGAAACCAAAGAAAGAGAGACATGAAGGCTCTCTTTCACATCTATTAAGCTTTGGATAATGATGGCTTCGAAAACATTTCGAGTGCAAATTCCTTCAAAGAAACATGGGAACAGCTTAAAACCTTTTACAATAAGAAAAAGTAAGAAAGGCATGTCTCCAAATTTTAAGAGGTGACTTTGAATCATTGCATGTGAAAGAAGCCAAGTTTATTTCCAATTATTTCTCTATAGTTCTTGTCGTTTCAAAGCAAATGAAAATAAATGGTGAAAAGTTAGATGATGCAATGATCATGGAGAAGATAATCCGTTCATTAGACCCAAAGTTCGAGTATATCATTACGATGATTGAAGAAACTAAAGACTTATCAGAAATAACCATTGAACAATTGATGGGGTCATTGGATGCATACGAAGAGAAGAAGAAAAAGAAGCAAGGGATCATGAAACAACTCCTTAATATGGAGCTAAATCCAATGAATAAAGAAGAAAGCATCAGTAATGATAGAGGCCAATGTGGCTGTGGTAAAAGGCAAGGCTAAGGATGAGGGACAAGTCGAGGTCGAGAACAAGGATGGAGTTTTAACAATAGCAACAATAGCAACAACTAGTATGCCAATTTTAAAAGAGGAGGAGGCGCAATAAGAGGTTATGAAAAAAGATATTCAAACTCAAGATATGAGAAATCTAGTGTTCAATGTCATAATTGTCAAAAGTATAGACATTATGCGTTAGAATGTTGGGCACCAAGCAATAAAGTATAGGAGAAAGCCAATCATGTTGAGAACAAGAATGAAGAATGTGACACTTTGCTATTAGCATGCAACAAAACCAATGAAAGTCAAGACAACACATGGTATCTTGACACTAGTGACAACAATCATATGTGCAGACAACAAACTATGTTTATGGAGCTTGATGAATAAGTAAGCAGGACTGGTTTTTTGAAGACAATTCCAAGTACCAATAAAAGGAAGATGAAAATTTATCATACATTTGAAACATAGGCGACATTTATTTGTTGCTCATGTTTATTATATACCCACCATGAAAATAAATATTTCAAGTCTATAACAACTCTTAGAGAAAGGTTTTGATATTCACTTAAAAGACAATAACCTTTCTATAAGAGACAATATAGGTAACTTGATTGCTAAGATGCCCATGTCAAAGAATAAAGTGTTTTTGCTCAACATTTGAAACAATGTGGCGACATGTCTCAAGGTATGCTATAAAGATTCATCTTGCCCTTGGCATTTAAGATTTATAACCTGTTTAGTAAGGGGCAGTCCAAACTATTATCTTAGTTATAAACAGTGTAAAACTTTCATATTTTATAGTAAAAATAAAAAAGTTGCTATAGTATAAAGCTCTCACATGCTATAGTAAAAACAGTTCCAACCAATAGTTCTAACTACCATGCCAAATACCCTATTAGACATCTAAATTTTGGGGGACTATAGCTGCTTGCCAATTAGGACATGGTGAGAAGTTTACCTTTGATCAATTATCCTGACCATCAATCAAAAGATGTTTGCTATGGAAGCAAGCCAGGAAAAGCTTTCCAAAGGAGTCGGCTTCAAGTGCCTAAAAACCGGTTGAGCTTATACACACAAATATTTTCAATCCCATCAAATCAAGCTCACTTGGTAACAACAATTACTTTCTTTTCTTTATTGATGATTCCTCAAGAAAAACTTAGGTATATTTCTTGAAGCAGAAATCGTAAGTATTTGAAATATTCAAGAAATTCAAAGCAATCGTAGAAAAGGAAAATGGCCTCGAGATCAAAGCCATGAGATTCGACCGAGGAGGAGAATTCTCTTCTAAGGAGTTTCAAGAGTTCTATGATGAAAATAGGATTTGATGACCCCTAATAGTTTTAATGTCATCACTAAAAAATTGTTGATGATGTCATCCACCTAGATTCACATCCTCGAAAAATAGCGACTAAATCTAGCGACAACACGTTGTCATCACTAAAGCACTTTTAGAGACGAATCTTTGGTGACAATTTATTAGCTATAACTTGTCATCGCTAAAAAGTTTTTAGCGGTTAGTGACAACAAGCCATTTTTAGTGACAACCAAAGCTTCAATTCTGGTAGTGGTAGCAGCCACATTATGTGTTTGTCATGCAATTCACTAAAAGAAATGGAAGGGTTTAGATACACATTTATGCATAGGCCAAGCAAAGTTCAATATGTGTAGAAAATACTCTTTACCTATACAATTAATAAGTATCAAAATGTGTAGGTAAAGTTGCGTGGAGAGAGTGTTGGAATTAAAATATGAAATGCAGCGGAAGAGGAGGATCGTTGACAAACAAAAATTTTCTCAAAACTTTGTTCATTGGGAATAGATATATAATTTTAATTAATAATAGAAAGCTTTAAGTATTTTACTAACCTTTTAAAGACTATCAGGGTATCCTAGCTTTCCTATTTGACACCACGATCTTCCAATCCAAGCCTCTACACCAATAGAAAGACGAGTGGGCGTTAAGCTGCAAGAATGAATTTTTCTCACACTTTTCTGAATCTACTATGTACTCAACATATGAGATAGCAGACCTTTTTTTCTTTTTTTTCAGAGAAGAACTCTTAGTTTTTCTCTTGGAGTATTTTGTAAAAGTTAAGTGAATGAAAAAACTCTTGAGATAACTGTTATATCTTCTTTTTTATATCTGAGCAATTAGTCACTTTTCAATTGACTTTTTTTTTTCTTTTTCCCGAATCACTTTTATTCGTATCTCTCACACACACACATACATATATGTATATATGTATAAGTCACAAAGTAAACGTGAAACGTACCTTTTACGTTTCCTTTTCTTTCCTTTTTATTTTTTAATTAAGGAATCAGTCAACTGACTGATTCCATATATATATATATATATATAAAGTAAAAATAGAAAACGTAATGTTACGTTTCCAATTTCCTTTTTTTCTTTACTTTACCAAATCACGTTAACCATGATTCCAATATAATATATATATATATATAAAATAAACTTTTATAGAAACGTTTGAAAAGTAAACGAATTCAAAAAGGTATATATATATATATATTATAAAATCTTATATATATATTTAAATCTAAATTCAAAAATAATTCACATTTATTTAAGAATAGATTTTAAAAGTAATCAATCAATTAAATAACTAATGCTCAGTTAAATATGACAACATTTATCACATTATATTATGTCACAGAAAACATTTTTCTGTATCACATTAATAATTTCAAGTGTGAAATAATTAATTTAGAATTCAATAATTTCAAACTAGATATGTATAATTCATTCTATGCATAAATCCAATATAATGTTACAAGGTGGCATTGGGGACCTATGGACCTATAACCCAAGCTCCAATAAAATTGACAATTAATCAAACTCTTTAATTAATGTGTAAAATTTATTAGTTTCAGTGTTACTCCACTAAAAACCTGAAATTGAACTCTTGAGGTTATAGTAAAATTACTCAAAGAAAATTAGCGAGTAGTCTATTGATATAATCATTATATATAAGTCAGTCCTCCATAAATAGTTCATAATAAGAGCTAGGTTCAATTTTC
>CAMOHE010046654.1:0-26812 GCA_946598075.1 Artocarpus hirsutus | reverse complement strand
TTTGGTACGTTGCGCTTTTCCCTATAAAAATTACTTTGATACCATGTGTTTTGACAATATTGAAATAGTACCATGATGTTTTCAATAATAACGTGTTTGTTGACAGCCCTGTTCTATTTTTTACACACTTCTTTTAAATTAAATTTCTTATTACCATATTAGTCGTTAATAAAATAACTTTTGAAAGATAAAAATATTTTTCAAAAATACTCATTTCACGTACCACCTTAAAAAAAATAGTCCCTTTCTAAAAGTTATTGTGCCTACTTTCTTTTATAAAAGAATAGAGATAGATTTCAACCTGAAAGACCTTTCATACAAAAAATGTAGTTTATTTCTTTTTTAGGATTCTTATTTTTATTTACTTTTTTTGAATAATAAATTATATAAACCCATATTTGTAAAAAATATATATATATATATTTTGTGCAATACTATTCATATAGTTTTCAGTGAATAATACGCAGTGGTTTGGTTTAATAAAAACAAAAATGATATTGAAATAAACTATGTTTAATAAAAAGAAGAAGTATCGTTTCATTAATGAAGAAAATTGACGACTTTGCCTGAGAAGTGAGAATTCTCTAATTGACGGCTTAGCAAAACGTATTCAGGTGTTAGGGAAAAAAAAAATCTAACGGTCTTTTTTTTTTTTCAAAAAATAAAACGAAAAAAAAATTACCAAGTAAAAATCAAAATTTTATATAATTATTTGGTGCACATAGGACTAAAGCGTGAAATTACACGTGAAAAGATAATAAAGCTAGAATATTAAGCTTTTTTTTTTTTTTCAAAGAAGAAAAACATATAAAGTATTGACAAGAGAACAAATATAATTGAAAAAGCAAATTGGTTGTAAAAGAAAAAGTTTGGTTCACTGGTGGGTGAGAAGAAGAAAAAACAATATGGTTTATGTTACATAAAACTAAGAAATATAAAAGCAAAGTAAGAGATTTTCGAGAGAAAAAATAAAAAAAGAAAGTTTATTGAACTTTTAATTTCAGATGATATAAATGGCAATAGAATGAGGTCTTTATAGGAAAATTTTAACCGTAATTGCTACAGTAACCACAGCCACTACAGCTACAGTACCATATGCTGATGTTATCGCTTACTTCAATATGAATATATAGAGCTAATTTTGGACACTGATTCTTAGTGGACAGACACAATTGATTATTTATAAAACTTCCCTTTAGATGTCCACCATTTTATGATGCCTCATTAAAACCTTTGCTAGGAAAAACCTATTGTAATAAAAACTATAGCGAAGGAAAAAAGAGTACATTTTTATAAAGATGCTCCATGTTGCTTTGTTAAAAACCTTACTAGGAAAACCCTGTGGGACAAAACAATAGCAAGGAAAAAAGAGTACAGCTAGGGTAGAGTCCCTCTCAAGTTGACACTAGTTGTTTTTTACAAATCTCTTAGATGACGCATCCCGACATTGTGTACATGTCTTCTAAAAGTTGATATAGGAAGTGCCTTTGTGAAAAGATCTGCAACATTGACGCTTGAGCGAGTCTATTGAACATCAATATCTTTGTTCTTCTTAAGCTCTTGGGTGAATGAAAAGAATTTTGGAGGTATATGTTTTGTTCTGTCACTATTGATGTATCCTTCTTTTATCTGAGTGACACATACGTTGTTGTATTTAAGCAATACTATTGGATCCTTATCGATTGGTAATCCACAAGCGGCTTGGATATATTGAGTCATAGACCTCAACCACACACACTTTTGACTCGCTTCATGGAGTGCAATAACTTCAGCATGATTTGATGAAGTAGCAACAAGCGTTTGCTTTTGTGAACGCCAAGAAATTACTGTACCTCCACATGTGAATACATATTTAGTCTAGGATTTAGCTTTATGTAGATCTGACAAACAACCTCCATTTACATAACCAATCAATCCTTGTTTTGATCCTTTAGGATAAAATAATCCCAAGTCAATTGTTCCTCAAAGATAATGAAATATGTACTTAATTCCATTTCAATGTCTTAGTGTAGGAGCTGAACTAAATCTTACTAATAAATTAACAGTGAAAGCAATGTTTGATCTTGTACAATTAGCAAGATACATAAGAGCTCCAATTGCACTTAGGTATGTACTTCAAGACCAATAACCTCTTCATTATTTTCATAAGGACGGAATGGATCTGCTTCCACATTGTGTGATCTGTTTACCATTGGGGTACTTAAAGGATTTGCTTTGTCCATATCAAAGCGTTTTAAGACAATACTTGGTTTTTCCAAGGTCTTTCATTTCAAATTCCTCCTTTAAGTATGTTACTGTCTCAAGAATTTCTTTATGAGTTCCAATGATGTTTAAATCATCAACATAGACAGCAATAATCACATATCCAGATGTTGTTTTCTAAATAAAAACACATGGGTAAATAGGATTATTTTCATATCCTCTCTTTAATAAGTATTCACTTAAACGGTCACAAGCATCCAGATTACTTCAACCCATACAATGATTTTTGTAACTTGATCGAGTACATTACTTTGGGTTTTGAACTTGATGCTTCAGGCATTCTAAATCCCTCAGGAATTTTCATATAAATATCATTATCAAGTGATATGTATAAGTATGCTGTAACAAAATCCATGAGAAGCATTTCTAATTTTTTAGATACTACTAGGCTGATTAAATATCTAAACATAATTGCAACCTTTGCTAGAGAATATGTTTCTTCATAATCAATTCTAGGTCTTTATGAAAAAGCTTGTTCAACAAGTCGAGCTTTGTACCTTACAATCTTGTTTTTCTCATTTCGTTTCCACACAAAGGCCCATTTATATCCTATAGGCCTCATAGCTTTAGGTGTAAGAACAATAGGTCCAAAAACTTTATGCTTATTAAGCGAATTTAATTTAGCTTGCATAGCGTCTTTCCATTTAGACCAATCGTGACTATTTTTACATTCAGTAATAGATCTTGGTTCAGGATCCTTATTTTCAATGACACATGCCACTGAGTAAGAAAATATTTCGTTAATATCCTCTATTTTATTTCAATTCCACAATCCTTCTGTATTTACATAATCAATAGAGATCTCATGATTTTCTAAACTTTTCAGGTTTTGGTCAACATCAAGAATCTCTTGATTTATCTTATTTTGTGTTTCTTCTGGAACACATTCATCCATATTGGGGTCATCATGTTTTTAAGCTCCTTCTCTCTTTTGAGGATTTTTATCTTTGGAACCGATTGGCCTACCAAGCTTCAGGCATGCCGTAGACTCATAAGTGACTATATTTTCGATTTGCCCTTTTTGGACTTCAATTCAAGCAGGAACATTAGTAGCTGGTATACGTGATTTAATCACTTGTTTTGTATCTGTGAATGTATCTGGAATTTCGTTTGCTATATTTTTTAGTGCATAATCTTTTGCACTTCTAACTCACACTATTTTGTGTAAGGATCAAGATGCAATAGAGATGGTTCACACAATGTAATTTCTTTTTCGTGTTGTTTCTTATCTCCCCTTAATGTTGGGAAAACTGCCTCATTAAATGACAATAGGCAAAACGTGTCGGAAAAACATCTCCAGTTTGAGGCTCAAGATATCTGATAATGGAAGAGGATTCATAGCCAACATATATTCCCAATCTTCTCTGGGGACCCATCTTTGTGTGTTGTGGTGGAGCAATTGGTACATATACCGCACAACCAAAAATTCTTCAATGGAAAATATTTGGTTCTTGACCAAATGCTAGTTGTAATAGGGAGTATTTATTATAAGCACTTGGTCTGATGCAAATTAATGCCACAGCATATAAAATTGCATGACCTTAAGGAGGCCTTGTTCTCATTATTAATGGTTTAGCAATAAGCTGGAGATGCTTAATCAATGATTCAGCCAAACCATTTTGCGTATGTTCATGAGCAACAGGATGTTCAACAATAACAGACATACAATAATCATTGAAAGCTTAAGACGTAAATTCACTAGCATTATCAAGTCTAACTTTTTTGATTGTATAATTAAGAAATTGTGCTCGTAACCTAATTATTTGAACTAGAAATCTCGCAAATGCCACGTTGTGAGTTGATAATAAACAAACATGTGACCATTTATTAAAGGCATCTATTAACACCATAAAATATCTAAATGGTCCACACAGTGGATGAATAGGCCCACATAGATCACCATGAATACGTTCAAGAAACATAGGTGATTCCCTAGTAATTTTGACTGGTGATGGTTTCAAAATCAGTTTTCCAAGAGAACAAGCTGCATAAGGACTTTTACTTGTTTGAAGGAACTTCTGGCCCTTCCATAGATGTCCATGTGAATTTTTAATAATTCTTCGCATCATTGATGAACCAGGATGACCTAAGCGGTCATGCCATAAATTTAATATCTAAGGATCTTCCTTAACTATTGCATGTTATTCAATCACATTTAAATTTTGACTGGTGATGGTTTCAAAATCAGTTTTCTAAGAGAACAAGCTGCATAAGGACTTTTACTTGTTTGAAGGAACTTCTGGGCCTTCTATGGATGTCCATTTGAATTTTTAATAATTCTTTGCATCATTGATGAACCAAGATGACCTAAGCGGTCATGCTATAAATTTAATATCTAAGGATCTTCCTTAACTACTACATGTTATTCAATCACATTTAAATATGCGTAATGCAGTCCCGAGGAAAGCTTTGGTTGTTTTTGTAATATGTACTTCTTTCTAGAAATCTCATTAGTAATTACATATATTTTTTATTATCTTTAGTCCTAGACTGAGTATCATATCCATGAAGGTATATGTCATTAAAATTCAACAAATTCCTTTTGGATTTTGGTGAAAACAAAGTATCATTTATGAAAAACTTTATTCTATTTGGCAATATGAAGCTGGCTTTACCAACTCCTTCAATCAAGTCTACACGACCTGATACTGTACTTACAATTGCCTTTGTTAGTTTTAGTTTTGAGAAGTACCTTTTACTTTTAAGGATAGTGTGCGTTGTACCACTATCTGGTATACAAATATCCCCATCATTAATATTGAAATTTGCTCCTTTATAAGTGCAATCCATATCAAGCTTCACATAGAATAGACAATTTAATGATATAAAGTTTCAAACACATTATTTAAGGAACATTTTTTTTCAATGAAACATAACATTAATACATCCAAAAACTACAAGTAAAATATAACATAGTTTTACATTTACTAACTAGTTGTCACCATGATCCTTGGCAATAAAATCATGAGTAAAATCCAAAGCATCAAGGTGTATTGAATCATCTATAGGATCTACATGTTCAACAAAATTTACTTCTTTTCTTTTCCTATTAGGGATGCCTTATAAAGCTTACATAGATGCTCTGGTGTTCGATAAACTCGAGACCAATGCTCTTTGGTACCACATCTATAGCATGATCTCCAGGATTCTTGGAAGAATTTTCACAAACATTTTTCCTTTTATCATGTTTTCCTTCATGATGCTTCTTTTTGATTATGTAGTTTTGTGTAAGGTAAAAACTACCTTGACTGCATCCCCGACTATGGCTACGATCACGACCACGTGCACGTCCATGGCCATGACCAAGACTGTGATTTTGTCCTCGTTTAAAATTTTCAATACTTGCAACATTTGCTTTTGGAAATGCTGTCGAACCTATAGGACGAAACTGATGATTTTTTTATTAAAAGCTTGTTGTTTTTCTCTGTTACCAAAAGAGAAGAAATTAGTTCAGAATATTTCTTGAAACCACACAACTAGTATTGTTGTTATAAAGTTATGTGGGATGCATGAAATGTTGAGTAAGTCTTTTCCAACATTTCTTTATCAGTAATTTTCTCGCCACAAAACTTCAAATGTGAAACGATTCTGAACATATCAGAGTTATAATCACTGATTTTTTTTAAAGTCTTGGAATCGCAAAGCATTCCATTCATCACGAGTTGTAGGGAAATATAACTTCCTTTTGATGATCAAATCGTTCTTTAAGATCCTTCCATATTGTACTTAGATCTTTAATAGTAAGATATTCGCATTTCAAACCTTCATCAAGGAGTCAGTGAAGGAAAATCATCGCTTTCGCCTTATTTAGCGATGATATGGTATTGCCTTCTTTGATTGTCTCCAAGAGACCCAGTGACTTAAGATGCATTTTGACATCAAGAATCCACAGCATGTAATTTTTTCCAGTGAAATCCAATGCAATGAATACGAGCTTTGCAAGGTTTGACATGGTGATAAATATAAGAAATATAAAAGTGATTAGAAGCATGACTTTATTAATTCAAAGCATAAATACTACAAACATTACATGCTGTTAAAGTGAATAGCAATAATTAAAAGAGGGATAACTATAAACATTATTGCTATAGCAAAAAGTTAAAATTTAGTTGGGGGTAAATCTAAAATAAGAAGAATGATGACTTGAACAATAACAACAATGATAAAAAATATTGTAATTATGCTAAATATTTTGTGAAAAATCTAACTATAGATAATTTCTAGAGAGGAGATAAGATATTAAGTGATATGTAAGAGTTTAGAATTTACAAATTTATAGAACAAAAACTAGTCATTATTTAGCCGTTTTATTACCATTGGATTATTGTTATGGCCGTTGAAATAGTATAAAGGCGATATTGCCCTTGTTCAGTATTTTTAAGAAAAATACAAAACCACAAATGATAACGGTAGCATATAAATAAATACATAATCAATAACCAACTATAAATTTAAGATAAACAACAGAGAGTTAAGAAATATATATATATATATATATATGTATGTAGAAATAATAATATGAACATGCCAATCTACTAAGTAAACCTTTCGAAAGGTGTAAATAAAAAATATGTATAATGGACACGTCAATCTACTCGGTAAACCTTTCGAAGGGTGTAAATGAAAAATATGTATAATAGACATGCCAATCTATTCGGTAAACTTTTTGATGGGTGTAAATATAAAATATGTATAATGGACACGCCAATCTACTAGGTAAACCTTTCAAAGGGTGTAAATACAGAATATGTATAATAGACACACCAATCTACTTAGTAAACCTTTCGAAGGGTGTAAATGTAGAATATGTATAATAGATACGCCAATCTACTCGGTAAACCTTTCGAATGGTGTAAATGCAAAATATGGTTGAGAAATTTATAATAATTTTGTAATCACACCACACTTATAATTAGGCGCCAGAGCCTCCACCTTATAAAGATAGTATTATATAAATATAAAATAAGTCAAAGAAATAATATACATTTGCCTTTACTTACGAGGAGTAGAGACTTGAGTTAGAACAAAAGCGTTCGCGCTGATAATATGTTAATAAAACTAAGAAATATAAAAGCAAAGTAAGAGATTTAGAGAGAGAAAACAGATAAAGAAAGTTTATTGAACTCTTAATTTTAGATGACACAAATGGTAATAGAATGGGGTATTTATAGGAAAATTTTAGCCGTAATTGCTATAGTAACCATAGCCATCATAGCTACAGTAACCACAACCACCATTGCTACGGTATCATATACTGATGTCAACGCTTACTTCAGTATGAATATACAAAGTTAATTTAGATACTGATTCTTGGTGTCTGTACACAATTGATTATTCATAACAGTTTAGTTATAGATACTTTTTTTTTGAAAACTTAAAAAACTGGTAGATTGAGGGGTAGCTTGAAAAGTATGTGTAAAAGTTAGAATAGAGTGTCAATAGAAGTACCATTTACATAACATCATCTTGGTAGGACATGAAATGACTTTTTTTCTATCAATTATGTCCTTTTTTTGTCCCAAATTAGGAAAGAATTAAAAAAAAGATATAACTAAGTCTTATCATTGTGTCCAAATATCAATGAATAATATTTAGGTCCTTTTCTTATTAATTTTAGACTAATTAAATAAAAAGATAAAGGAATATAAAAAGATATTTACTATTCAAAAATCAGTTTTAGTTTATCGAAATGATACTTTTACAAAAATAATGATGCCAATTTTAGGATTACTTTGATTTGAAGACCCCTATTTATAATGTTGTGACTCTCTCTCTATCTCTCTCTCTTCTCTCCAGAGCCAAACTCAGACATTGTCGTTGACGTTAATGCTGCCGTTGACTTGAGCAGCTCATCGGAGGAGATTATGTGTTTTTGGTCAAAGGAGATCTATTGCCGCTCGTCGTCCATTAGACGAAATCACGAGGTTCGACTAGTTTATTGATGATTTGTCTTTTCATGAGCAAATCGTCGAACCGTGTGCCTTTGGTAGAAGGAGATCCCTTACCGCTTGTCTATCTTGCCTCTTGTCACTCTCTAGAGGAGTTCATAAGGATGGGCTCGTTTATTGATGAGGAATGTTGTTTAATTGCAAAAAATTGATTGTATTCTATATAGAATCATCCTAGAACAAGTACACCACTAGGCCTAGGATCTATATCATGCTAGATTATTGAGGATTAATCAATGAATAAAATACCTGGGTCCATTGGTATTGATCAAATAGAGGAGCCGGTGGTTTGTGATCTTCCTCAACCAAAACGCCTCAATTCCTCAAGGGACTGTCGTTTCTTTTCTTGATGGGGAGAAAAGAGACTGAAACGTGTTTTGGCATTTTGGAGATCATAACCAGAAATAGTCTTCATATAGGGTTTCTATAATCCCCTAAATGGTGTCTACTCAATTTACTCCATATCAATTTTCATAATTAATGGGTTTTTTTTAATGTTAATTGAGATCACCAAAATTTAACCCATAAATAGCTTTTATAATTGATTGAGAATTATATGTTGCCCAATATAGGAAATATGATTTCCTAATAATTTGCCTAATATAGGAAATTAAATTTCCTAACAATCTCCCACTTGGGCTACATATTATTCTTGAAGCAATTATATCTCTAAATTCCTTAAGCGCGCTTCTGTAAGCTATTTACCTTAAGCAATACTGGTCCATCTCATATGCTAGCAACGAAACTATCACAACTTTTGTCTCAGTATAGTCGAGGCTAAACCACGATCATCACAATACTATCATACTTAATGACATAGATCAACTATGGATGAGTAGCATGGAAATTACATGTAATGTGATCTAAAACATATCTATTTCCAACTGGTTCTTCTTTAGTCTTTAGCGAGATCATTTCAAAGTCCTTAGTCCAATGCAAACATTGCATATAGAAAACATAAGCAAGCTCAGAAATAGAATTATAAACCATCAATCTTTATTCTGCAGAAAACTGAATAATCCAGTGTTCAAAACAAAAATCATAGAACATCAAAGTTTCAAGGCATCATTAGGGACAACACCCATATGAGCAGTGTGCTCGTGAAAGACCTTAGGTGTCAAGCCTTTGGTTAATGGGTCCGCTAGCATAGACTCTGTTCCTATATGTTCTATAGAAATTTGCCTATTTTGAACTTTCTCCTTAACAACCAGAAATTTAATGTCTATAAACTTTGACTTTGTTGAGCTGCTATTATTGTTGGAATATAGTACTACTGAGTTATTGTCACAGTAAATCTTTAATGGTCTATCAATACCATCTACCACACGTAGCTTAGTGACAAAGTTTCGCAGCCATATCCCATGGTTGGACGCCTCATAACAAGCAATGAATTCCGCAGCCATGGTTGAAGGAGCTATCAGAGTCTGCTTAGCAGACTTCCATGAGATGGCTCCTCCAGCCATCATATAAATGTAACCCGATGTGGAGCGCCTGTTGTCTTGGCATCCTGCAAAATTGGAGTCAGAAAACTCAATGATCTCTAAATTGTCTGATCTCCGATAGGTGAGCATGTAGTCTTTTGTTCTCCTTAGATAACGCATTACGCGTTTTGCTGCCTTCCAATGTTGCATACCCGGATCACTCAAGAATCTGCCTAAAACTCCCACTATAAATGCTATGTCAGGACGAGTACAAACTTGAGCATACATCAAACTCCCTACTATTGATGCATAGGGAGTCTTTTGCATCTCTTTTCTTTCAATGTCATTATTGGGGCACTGTTTGAGACTAAATTTGTCTCTTTAGCTATGGGCGTGTCTCCTGATTTACTGTCTTTCATGCCAAATTTACTCAGAACCTTATCGATATAACTCTTTTGCGACAACCCTAGGATACCTTGAGAACGATCTCTCAGTATCTGAATACCTAATACAAAAGAGGCATCACCCAGATCTTTCATCTCAAAATTACTTGTCAAAAATTTCTTGGTTTTATGCAGTAAGCCTATATCGCTGCTTGCGAGTAGAATGTCATCGACATATAATACCAGGAAGATATATTTACTCCCATTGAACTTGTGATATACACATTCATCAACGACATTTTCCTCAAAACCGTACGAGGTGATGACTTGATGGAACTTGTGATACCATTGACGGGAAGCTTGTTTAAGACCATAGATGGATTTTTTTAATTTACAAACCATTGACTTTGAATCTCCTAATACAAAGTTTTTGGTTGTACCATATAAATTGTCTCATCAATGTCTCCATTGAGAAACGCAGTCTTGACATCCATCTGATGTAGCTCTAGATCAAAATGAGTCACTAGTGCCATTATGATTCTAAAAGAGTCTTTCGAAGATACCAGAAAGAAAGTCTCTTTATAGTCTATGCCTTCCTTTTGAGTAAAGCCTTTGGCAACTAGACGTGCCTTGTATCTCTCGACATTGCCCTTCGAATCCCTCTTGGTTTTAAATATCCATTTACAACCAATGGGCTTCACACCTTCAGGCAATTCGACGAGATCCCAAACATCATTGTCTTTCATAGACTTCAACTCATCCTTCATGGCATTAATCCATTTCTGAGAGTTAGAACTATGCATGGCTTGACAGAAGTTGATCGGATCATCTTCTGTTAAACTAATGCCATCCTTATATTCTTGGAGAAAAACGATATAATCATATGGAATCACACTTCTCCTCTCCCTAGTGGATCTCCTTAATGACACTTCTTGAGGTTGTTGAGTTTGTTCTACAGGTGGTGCTAGAGGAGGAATTTCACTGTTGTCTTGATCTGGAACAATGTCAGAAATAGGAATCTAAACATTGTTGTCTAATGCTGGAGCTGCATCTTGAACAGTGATAGGTATAAATACTTGATCACCATCAATAGCAGATTCTTCTTCAAAAACAACATTTCTTTGGTTTCCTTTCCCCCCAAACTCAACATCCTCAAGGAATCTTGCATTTCTTGTTTCAAAAAAGAATCTTGTTGTGGGATTGTAAAATTTATACCATTGAGAGTGTTCAGCGTAACCAACAAAATAGCAGCTAATCGTTCTTGAGTCCAATTTTCTTTCATGTGGCCTGTAAGGTCGTGCCTCAACTGGACAACCCTAAATATGCAAGTGCCTAATGCTAGGCTTCTTGCTTGTCTTAAGTTCATAGAGGGTTTTGGCAACTGCTTTACTTGGTACTCTATTAAGGATGTAAATTGCAGTTTTTAACGCTTCTCCCCAAAGCGACTCTGGTAAAGAAGAATGACTAATCATACTCCTCACCATATCCTTAAGAGTTCGGTTTCGTCGTTCCACAACACCATTCATGCTGGGTTTGCCCAGCATAATGTATTGTGGAACAATTCCACACTCATTGAGGAAAAGTACAAAGGGTCTTCGACGTTGTTCTCCTGATATATCATATCTGCCGTAGTATTCTCTACCACGGTCAAATTTGACAGCTTTAATTTTCTTTCCAAGTTGAAGTTCAACCTCTACTTTGAAAGACTTGAAAACGTCTAGGGATTGTGACTTCTCATGTATCAAGTATAGCTAACCATACCTAGAGTAGTCGTCTATGAACGTAATAAAATACTGCTGTCCATTCTAAGAAGCCATGGAGAATGGACCACATATATCAGTATGTATGAGTTCTAAGACATCTTTAGCTCTTTCGGTACCTATTTTTCTTATATTTGTTTGTTTTCCCTTAATACACTCAATGCAGACTTGAAAGTCTATCATATCTAAGGGTTCAAGAATTTCATCTGACACGAGTATCTGAATTCTCTGTTTAGAGATATGACCTAAACGCTTATGCCATAAGATGGCGGAATTCTCGTTTAATTTTCACTTTATACCACGTGAATTTGTTTGCAGTATTTCATTATAGGAACTAACAACATCAAGCATGTATAGATTATCAATGAATGAACCAAAACAAATAATATTTGAATTTTGGTAGAGACTAACTTTATTATTTCCAAACGAACAAGAAAATCCTGATTTGTCCAAAGAAGAAATAGAAATTAAATTCCGTCGAAAAGACGGTACAATATAAGTCTCAAATAAATCCAAACAAATTCCAGTTCTTAATCGTAATATGAAAGTCCCTATAGCCTCCACCGCAACTTTATTGCTGTCGCCCACAAAGATGAATCTTTCAGCATCACTTGGCAGTCGGCTCCACAGACAGCCCTGCATAGACATACTTATGTGAGTAGTAGCACCAAAATCCACCCACCAAGTATCCTTAGGTACAAAAGCTAAATTAACTTTAGAACAAACAAAAGTTAGAAGCTTACCCTTCTTTACACTCCAGGCGGCGTATTTGGGACACTCCTTCTTCATGTGTCCCGGCTTCTTGCAGAAGTAACAGGTGAAATCCTTATCCTGCTTCTTTAGTTTCTTTTTTGCTGAGAAGAACCTTCTGCAGTATCCTTAGCTCTCTTCTTTTTCTTGCTTTGAGAGGTTGAAGCCAAGTGAGCACTCTCAGTCTTATCCCGCTGCTGCCTCTCTTCTTTTTGCACACAGTGAGATATAAGTTCATTTAAGGACCATTTGTCCTTTTGAGTGTTATAACTCACTTTGAATTGCCCAAAGTGTGCAGGAAGAGAGATCAAAACCAAGTGCACAAGCAAGTCCTCAAACAACTCTAACTTTAGTGACTTAAGTTTCGATGCGAGATGAGACATCTCCATGATGTACTCCTTTATGTTCCCTTTACCCTTATATTTCATTGAGACGAGTTTACCCAAAAGGCTACTTGCCTTTGACTTTTCATTTTTGGCAAAATATTGTTCAATTTCCTCAATGAACTTCTTGGCATTCTCGCTCTCAGTAATAGAGCCCCGAAACGCTTCAGGAATGGTGCGTTTCATGATCATCAAGCACATTCGGTTAGAGCGATCCCATTTTTCAATTTTAACCTCATTAGGGTTTTTTGCAGTAGGAATGGGTCGCTCCGACCTAAGTGCAAGATCCAAATCCATACAACCGAGGACCATTTCCACGGTTTCCTTCCAAATTTTGAAGTTCGTCCCATTCAGCATTGGGATGTTATTAACTTGAGCAGAAACATTCGTAGCTGTAACAATTGAAACTGAATAGAGAACAAAATAAATAAAATTAAAAACAATATATATATATGGGCCTTTAATTAAGATACCTAGCACAACATTAATATCTAGTCTTTGGACAGAGATATCAACTTGTAAGTGGTATTCTTGACATAGTAATCAAATACTGATAATAATTCCTGTCAAAAAATAGTCTTTCTTTGAACCAACTATTATTTACATGGAAAACTTAACAATTATCACATATCATTACTACAGGTGAATATGTATTTCGGCCAAACATTAACCTTCCTTTGGGTTGGTTAATATTCGCATGAATCATACATACACAAATGTCTTGACATTCTAAAATAAAGTAATATACACAAAAGAGGCTACTTTGGCAGTATATTGTTTTAATTAATTTATTTTAGAGCATTAAACTTTTATATGGGAATAGGTACCCAAAAAAAAAAATTTAGCTTTTTTTTTTTTTTTTTTGTAAAATGAACTGTCGTTTGAAGAGAGAAAAAAAATGTAGCCTTCTATGAGAAAATGACATGTCGTTTAGTTTACATCAAAACAACGTGTCGTTTTAACGTAATGACTTCGCAGCCAACCTTAAGAAAACGACATGTCGTTTTTCTTCAACAAAAACGACATGTCGTTTTAAACCAAACGACTACTGCATGCGTGGAAAAAATGACTCGTCGTTTTTGGCTATCTTCTTCAGCCAAACGGGTTTTGCACGACCCAAAACGGATCCAAATGGATCCAAATTGCAGACCCGTTATTTTTTATACCTTCTAGACACCAAAAACGACGTTTTAAATCACAAAAACCTTAGAAAATCATTTACTTAATGATTTATAACCTTAGATTTCACCAAAAAATTCTTGAAGACAATCATCCATATATGCACATATATACGCACACACATTTATATATATCAAGCAACTTTAAACTTGACTAAAGCACGTGTGTGTGTGTGCACATATATATTTATATACACACTGGGATTTTAGACACCAAAAAAAAAAAAAGAAAAAATTCAAAACGAAATTGAATTTTTTTTTTTTTATAAACTTGAAAAAAAAAGTTCATATAACTGATAAAACATCCGGATGTATACTACCAAAATACATATACAATTATGCCAAAAAATCCCAATAATCTAACAATGATAACCTGCTACTGATACCACTTGTTGTTTAATTGCAAAAAATTGACTGTATTCTATATAGAATCATCCTAGAACAAGTACACCACTAGGCTTAGGATCTATATTATGCTAGATTATTGAGGATTAATCAATGAATAAAATATCTGGGTCCATTGGTATTGATGAAATAGAGGAGCCGGTGGTTTGTGATCTTTTTCAACCAAAACGCCTCAATTCCTCAAGGGACTGTCATTTCTTTTCTTGATGGGGAGAAAAGAGACTGAAATGTGTTTTGGTATGTTGGGGACCATAACTATAAATAGACTGAATAAAATACCTGGGTCTATTGGTATTGATCAAATAGAGGAGCCGGTGGTTTGTGATATTCCTCAACCAAAACGCCTCAATTCCTCAAGGGACTGTCGTTTCTTTTCCTGATGGGGAGAAAAGAGATTGAAACATATTTTAGTATGTTGGGGATCATAACCAGAAATAGTCTTCATATAGGGTTCCTAAAATCCCCTAAATGGTATCTACTCAATTTACTCCATATCAATTTCCGCAATTAATGGGTTTTTTTTAATGTTAATTGAGATCACTAAAATTTAACCCATAAATAGCTTTTATAATTGATTGAGAATTATATGTTGCCCAATATAGGAAATATGCTTTCCTAATAATTTGCCTAATATAGGAAATTAAATTTCCTAACAAGAAATAGATCATTGAGCCACTGTTACAGAGGAGATCGCGATCAAGATCCATACTCGATGTTGAAATCATGAAGAGATCCTTGCCAGGAAACTAGAAGGAAGAGAGAGAGAAAGAGGAGGGAGAGTGAGATGAGAGATAGAAGAAAGTATGGCAAGAGCGACAAGGATGCTGTGGTTCAATAGATCGCGATATTCTGATGTGGTGACAACAAGGGATATAGCCGTCTAGTGGCAGCTGGTGGTGTGTGGACAGTACCGGATCTTATGCAAAAAATTGTTTTTTTTTTGGGTGAAAAAATTGATGTTTTATAACAACACTGATTTACTAGTCTCCACAATTTTGGGAAATACAGTATTTACAGCCCTCGGTGACATTACCGCAATCATTGATGTTCGACAAATTCACCGATAAATATGTGTATTTTAATGAATTTTGGACTAATTAATTAAAAAGAGAAAGAAATCTAAAAGACATTTCACGTTGAAAAATCAGCTTTAGTATATCAAAATGATACATTTTTTTGAAAGGAAAAAAATGATAGTTTTAAAAACATAGTATCAAAGTGACCATTTTAATGAAGAATACTTTTTATCATTTGATTATCTTAGCCAACTTTTCCTTATGAACAGTCTAAATTAAGATAATCAGTCAAAATATTAGAATAGTAGGCAATACCTAACTCTACGATTCTTTAGATTATTAGCATGAAAAAGGAAAAAAAAAAAAAAACTAGCATTCTTCGAAGAAAAGAAAAAATAGCTGCCATGCTATGTGTGTAGGGGATGTCGTAGTTGCGACCCAAATCTCGCGGCCGTGACTATTAAGGGATTAATAAGGCCAATTTAGATAATTAGAATTTATTTAAAAAAATATTAATGGAATAAAATAAAAGCAAGATGAGAAAATAATAAAGTATGTGTCCCAAAGTCTCAAAAATTTATTAATCTAAAAAATTATTAAGTATATAAAAGTCCTTTAAATATAAAATTTCACAAAATATGGGGACAATGTTAATACACAAAGTACACCGATGATGAGAATTTAATGCCATGAAATAAAATAAACAAATCGTCTTAATCAAATTGAATAAATAACTACAAGCTCTGCACTAAGAGCAACCCGAACACGCGATCTCTAATATTCTTTGTCAGCATTTCGATGTATCTCTGAACACCACCTGAGAGGGGGTTAAATAAAGTAAAACATTGAAAAATGAATGGAAGGTCCAATACGCTATAATTTTAATAAAACAATATAATTTGAATAACTGAGATTTAAACAATTGAATAAGCGAAAGGAACTAATTAAACAACGGAATAAGCAAAAGGAATTTAAACAATTCAAACAAATACTCAATTTCTTTTAACGTTGGTATATCATATATTCAACGTAATACTTATAGTGCTTTATCCAATTACCTATACTGCAGAGTCTTTCGATCAATGTTTAGGGTCTTACCCTTAAGATTACATTCTACATAACCCGATCTCTAAGGTTAAGTAAAACCATCCATTAGGAACCATACACGTCCTTGGTCGCGTTTGAAAATCATTTATGGTCAGAATACCATATTCCAAGTCTAAACCATATTTGAAATTCAATTATCCCAAAAAAATCAAAATTATGATATTTACAAATTTATAAATTACTCACAAATCATATTTTCATAAAACTATTTACAATAAGCATATTTAATGCCAAAAAATTAATATCAAGGCCAAAATAATTAAACAACAAATTTAAAACATAGTTTCCAAGAAAAGTGGTAGAAATCCTAACTTTTCGGCTGAAAGTCTAGATTAAATTCTTGACCATCATGTTTTGTTGACTCTCAAAACCTAGGTCCCAATGGTGCCGATCTACCATTTTGATACCAAATCATTTACTCAGTTCAGAAACTAATCTTAATAAAAAAATAAACAGATTTATGATGTAACATTTGTTTAGTTACTAGTGTTCCATAATGATGTAATAATTTTTAAATAAAAATACACAAACCAAATTTTGAAATCAAAGTATTAACTTTAGAGTGAAACAATCTATGTTATGGGCCAAAATAAGCAACAAAGAGGTTGGTAAAGAGTCGGGAGGTGTTGGGACAAGTCTTGAGAGGCGAGGAAAATGTTTGGAACCTGTTTCCAGCCACTCATCAAGGGCCAATCTACCAAATTACACAGGGGCAGTCGACTGGGTAGTCGCAATGATTAGAATTGCAATTTTACACAAGTTTCGGCCACTTGAACTCAAATTGGGTTTCCACAGTCCAAACATTGTCCAAATGATCTAAAAATTTGTAAGAATGATGTTCACACATAGAAGAAACATTTAATAATGATTTAGCCTAGAACCCAAACACCCCAACTGAATGGTCATGATCGGCTTTCAGCTTAAACCTGAGGTACAAGTAGACCTAGAGAACTTCTTAATAGAGTACCAGGATGTATTCACATGGTCTTATGAGGACATGGCCAGAATTGATTGGAGCATTATCTGCCATCAACTAAATGTGAACCTAAAACACAAGCTGGCCATCCAAAAGAAGAGATCCTTTAACCTTGAGTGATACGCAACCATAAATATGGAGGTCTAGAAATTGCTCAAAGCAAGTTTCATCTGAGAAGTCACTTATCTTGAGTCGCTACTGAACATGATGCTCGTCAAGAAGGCCAATGGGAAGTGACGAGTTTGTATTGAATTTACGGACTTAAACAAAGCCTGCTCAAAGGACAATTTTCCCTTACCAAGAATAGACCAACTACTCGATGCAACGGCTGAGTATGAGCTATTGAGCTTCAAAAACGCATACTCAGAATACAATCACATTTGAATGGTTGAGAAAGATCAGATCAAGACAGTGTTCATGACCGATCAGGGACTATTTTGCTACATCGTAATACCTTTTGGATTGAAAAATATTGGGGCCATGTACTAGTACTTCGTGAACAAGATGTTCACTTGGCAAATTGGGAAAATCATGGAAGCTTATGTAGACGATATGCTTGTAAAATCTATCTTCTGAGAATGCTTTGATGATCTCCAAGAATACAAAATAAAACTCAATCTGACCAAGTATACATTTGAAGTCGAGTTTGGGAAGTTCCTTAGATTCATGGCCAATCGCAGAAGGATAGAAGTCAACCTTGCCAAGGTACAAGCTGTGATAAATATGTATTCATATCGTACAGTAAAAGAATTTTAGAAGCTTACTGAGATGATCACCGCCCTATCATGATTCATTTCCCGGTCATAGAAAAGTGCCATCTTTTTTTTTTTTAAGCACTTAAGGGCAGGTTTGAGTGGAGTAGAGAATGTGTAGAAGCTTTCTAGAACCTCAAATGGCACTTGGCAACACCTCCATTCCTTTTCAAACCTTTATCAAGGGAAATAATTTACGCATAGTTAGCAATGTCATGGAAGGTAATCAACGTAGTGTTAGTACGAGAATATGATAAGATATAGAAGCTAGTTTACTACACCAGCAAAGCTTTCCAAGGTTCAGAAGAAAAGAACCCATCGTTAGAGAAGCTAGCCTTTGCCCTAATTAAGTCTACCTAGAAGTTGCATCCCTACTTCTAGGGCTATCCCATCCAAGTGCCGACTAAATATCCCTTGCACCAAGTCCTTCAAGACCTTTAAATTTCTAGTCAAACCATTGGATATGGACAAGGAAGTTCTTATACCAAATTTTGGCATAAAGATTCGTAGAATTTCTTGGACTAAAGGCACGGTCTAGCTTAGAGAGTTTGAAGTTCTATTCATTCCTCAAATGACCGCAAGACCTCACAGATTTCATTGTAAAATTCCTAGAGTTCGGTCAATCTAGGCCTTTTCTAGAGAAGGCTCCAATGGAGGAGCCTGACCAAGCCACCAGCAGCACAGAGGAAGCCAAACAGCCTGAATGGAAGCTTTATATGGACAAGTCATCGAGTATGAACAGTCAAGGGTTGGGGTTTGATGGGTTGACTCTCGTACATGCAATATACATGGTCGTATCAAGTAATATATATGATTAGTTTAGTATCGTTCCCATGTGGATTAATTTTAATTAATATGATTAATAATTTCTTTTCATTTTGATTATTTATTTTTATATCTTTATTTTATTTTCTTTTTTACAGAACTAAAAGGGGGTCTGAAATTAAGTAAATTACTCAAAAGAGCTGAAGTAACTAAAGTAAATAAATAAAAGAAAAAATTAAAATTAGAATGCAATTGAAATGCAAATTAAAAAAAGAAGAAAGTGTAGAAATCAATTAATAAGAAAGTGACAATAACACAGTTGAATTGAAATTAAAATATTAACTGTAAATAAATAAAATTATAACAATTTTTGTAAGCAAAGATGGTAAAGCTGGTTAAAGGTTCATTCTCCACCATTATACAATAAATTTGCAGTAATTGTAGAATTATTTTTAATTTTTCTGTTGAAATTACCAACATAAATAGCAACAAGCTTTCTATTTCGATCTTTCCTTAGTTTAGCGAAACAAGCTTCTTACTAAATTTCTTTTTATTAAATAATTTAGAATAAGCTCTCTAGATTTAATCCAACAGAAACATTAAGTT
Source organism: Artocarpus hirsutus (assembly GCA_946598075.1). Lineage (NCBI taxonomy): Eukaryota > Viridiplantae > Streptophyta > Magnoliopsida > Rosales > Moraceae > Artocarpus > Artocarpus hirsutus. The sequence continues at coordinate 7,100 of CAMOHE010046654.1, read as the reverse complement.
GACAAAGATAGGTTGATCTAAGTAATAAACTCACAAGTTCTGTTCATTCAACTTATGTTATTTTTCACATCACAATCAAACAAAAGCCTCTCATACTTGTAGATCATAAATTGCTACTATTGATTAAAAATGCAAGATAATTATAGATCTAGATTTTTAACGTAACATTAGGTAATTTCCTATTCTTATGTAGTTGCACAGCCAAATTAAATAAGAAAATAATCAAATGCTTTAATTATAGTGAAATATAAACAATCTCATTTGAAAACTTGGAAAATAATTTATACAAATAGCTACATAATTATGTCCAAGGCTTTGAAATCACATTTAACAAAAAATAAATTTAGTTAGACATAATTGAAAATAATAACAAAAATATAAAAACTAACAACATTTACAGCTCAAAAGATTGACGTTATTTGAAGAATGGTAATAGTCTCTAAGAATTTTCTTGTAGTTTTTTCCTTGGATTCCTTCTTCTTCTTCTATTTTTTTATACTTTTCTCTCAAAACTTTAAGTATTTATTGACTTTCTGAATGAAAAACTGATTGAAAAATTGATAATTTGAACCAAAGGATTACTGCCTTTTTATAGGTGAATTCCTGTGATTCCTTTCGGAATTTTACATATAAAAACTGACGAACACGCCGTCATCTTTGCAGAATTAGGTGAATTATGAAGTCGCATTGCCGCCCTTGTAATGAAGTGGTTGAATAATTGAGCCCCAATTTCTAAGTAACGAATTTTAAATCCATTCCTTTCTTTTTTTCTTCGGATGTTGCAGGCTGGGTTGATAAGGAAATAAAAATTTTCTTCTTTCTTTTATCTTGTGTGGCTCCTACTTCAAAGAGCATCCTGATTGCAATATAATATATTTTTGCTTTCTTCTTCTTTTCTTTCATTTCCGCTGCTTGAGAATGTAATTTGCTTGCATAAAAAAACTTTTTCCTTCTCTTTTTCTCCACTAGTTGCAGCCCTCGGGACTGCAGATTCCTCATTTTTATTCGGTGCTTCACGGCATAGGAGGCAAAAGACGGTGTGATCTCAGGCTATAAAAGTGCAGAATTTCGACCAATCTACCGGTTGGGTGTGAAATGTATTTGGTGGGCCAGTTGGGAGAAACACGAGCCACTGATCTCCCCTCGATAAGCACAGTCGATGGCTTGGATTGGAGCTACATGTGCGCTCTCTACACCGGATCAGTAGCACTTTTGATGAAGTCCATGTGTTATGGACCTTTGTGTCACAGCTTGGCTCAGTGGCTCGGGTTTGAGGCGGCTTTGAGCACATGGGAAGAGAAGCTCGGCTCGGCTGGCTGGCTTCCAAGCTCAGCTCAACTTTTCCTAAAAAGTTCTTACCTAGATTTCTATGGAATTAATTCATTGGCCCTATCTACAACTTTCCTTGTAATTTTTATTCCATTTCAGCCCCAAATCTTATTTTCCTTGCAAACAAACCAAACAAAGATAATTATTTTATAAAACAAAAATTGCTAGAGGTAAGTAAATATTATTAAACACATTCTTAACACAAAGCTAAATTAAAAATAAAAACAAAATTTAAAATAAAAATAAAGATTAAAATCAAAATCAAAATCAAAACCAAACTTAATCAAACTGACTATTTTAAAATGAAATAATTAATACTTAAAAACATTTCTAAAAATTATCAAAAATATAATTAAATGATAAAAACATGGAATTAAACATATCTTATAGAAATCACACTAAAATACTAGAAATACGCAAAAATGCCTGATTAGAGGTTTTAATAACAAATGAAATGTTAATTATATCATTTCAAACTTAAAAACGTGTACATTTTTATGTGTTATGAGGGTTGTTCTTATTAGTCTCGACAACTACAAGACTAGGTACTCCCTTCGGTTTGAATTCAAGGCATATTATGATGAGGCCAAATATGAAGCCTTGATTGCCAGCCTAGGGATTGCTCGGGAGCTTGGAATAGACCACATTTGCATTCACAGTGATTTAATGCTTGTAATATAACAAGTTACCTGTGGATTCCTAACCTAAAAGAAAAGAATGATTGAATACCTAAAGAAAGTATTATTTGGCCAATTTAAAAGCTTCACGATTGTTCTGATCTCAAGGAACAAGAATGCAAAAACACACTCGCTTGATTGGCCTCCAACCTTGAGGGCGTCAATTTGGTGTCCACTTGAGTAGAAAGGTTAGCCGAGCCAAGCATCTCAAAGCTAGAACCTACAAATAGTGTTGGGTTTGGTGCCCTAAAAGCTGTGATATTGTACATATTGTTAATAAATAAATAAAGTGACATTTATTATTATTTTGGTTGATTATATGTATTATGAACACATTTATAAACATCAAGAAAATTCCATGATTATTTATGTGACTATAAATTTAGCATATAAGTTTTATATGATTTGGGATAAAATTTATAGATAATAATCTAAATAGTTCGTAATAATTAATTAAAGTTTGAGATCTTTAATTAAATATTACAAGAACCGTCCAATCTCATTTAGAATGAAATAGTCATTATTCGGACTATTAATGTAGAGACATTGAATTGGAGGTACTTGATATAATGAGATTATATAGGACTGGAACCGATAAATTATGAAGCTCTAATAATCATCCGTTAGAAATAGAGTATTCAAATTTATCACTATGATGATTATATATTTGACAGTCTTAATTCTGAGTATTTATTAGATTCTAGTTTATGACATTATGTTTTTTGATTTGCTTAGTCAGATTTGTTTTAGTATAGATCGTAACTTGGCATCTTAGAAACATAATGTAATAAATGGCTGGGAATAATATTATACAGATATGGAATCCATTCTTTCCTTATGGACGTTAGAAAAATAGTTCTCTTGAGTGATAATTCGAGATTTGAATAGTAGAGCGCTCGTTCATAAAAAGATTATAAATTAACTGTTCATTAGAGAATTATTAGAACTCAAGGATAAAGATATAATAAGAGAGGTAAACGAAAATTGAACCTAGGTCTTATTATGAACTATTTATGGAGGACTGACTTATATGTAATGATTACATCAATAGACTACTTGCTTATTTTCTTTAAGTAATTCCACTATAAACTCAAGAGTTTAGTTTCAGGTTTTTAGTGGAGACCACGTCTCCCGATCAGAATGTCATACCACCTCGACGTAGTGGGACGGTTGTGAGACCACCTGCTCGCTATAGAGAAATTAGAGAAGCACATGTTGCTTCTCTGATAATGGTGAGGATGATCCATTGACATATCGTGATGCAATGGAATATTTTGAGAAGGAGAAATGACTAGAGGCTATGAACCTTGACATCGAGTCCATGTACTCCAATTCAGTTTGGAAACTTGTAGATCTACCTGAAGGGATAAAACTCATAGGGTGCAAATGGATTTACAAGAAGAAAAGGGGAGTGGATGGGAAAGTTGAGACTTTCAAAGCTAGGCTTGTAGCAAAGGGTTATACCCAAAAGGAGGGAGTTGACTATGAAGAAACTTTCTTGCCTGTAGCTATGCTTAAATCCATGTGGATTATTTTATCCATTGCTGCTTGTCTTGATTATAAGATATGAAAAATGGATGTCAAGACTGTCTTTTTGAATGGCTATCTTGAGGAAAGCGTCTATGTGGTGCAACCAGAAGGGTTTGTAGTCAAAGGTCAAGAGGAAAAAGTTTGCAAATTGTAGAGGTCCATCTATGGACTCAAGCAAGCTTCAAGATCTTGGAACTTGAGATTTGATGAGGCGATCAAATCTTATAGTTTCGATCAAAATATTGATGAACCTTGTGTATACAAGTACATCAACGAAAAGAAGGTGGTCTTGTTAGTTCTTTATATAGATGATATCCTGCTCATTAGGAATGATGTAGACGTATTATCTAATGTAAAGAAATGGCTTGCCAACCAATTCCAAATGAAAGATTTGGGAGAGGCAAGTTATGTTCTTAGAATCCAACTCATAAGAGATCGTAAGAACAAACTATTAGTGGTGTCTCAAGCATCGTATATCAATAAAGTGCTTATCAGATTTTCGATGTAAAACTCCCAGAAAGGTAATTTACCTACATGTCATAGAGTTTATCTTTCAAAAGAGTAGTGTCCTAAGACATCTTAAGAGGAAGAAAATATGAAACGGATACCCTATGTATTTGTAGTGGGAAGTCTAATGTATGCCATGTTGTGTACAAGACCTGACATTTGCTATGCGGTGGGTATAGTCCATCGGTATCAATCCAACCCAGGATTGGATCATTGGGTAGTGGTTAAACATATTCTCATGTATCTCAGGAGAACGAGAAACTATATGCTAGTATATTCTGGCAAGAATTTGATTCTCATTGGATACACTAATTCTGATTTTCAATCAGACAAAGACACACGTAAATCTACGTCTGGATAGTGTTTACTTTTGGTGGTGGAGCCATAGTTTGGAGAAGCATCAAACAATCTTGTATTGTTGATTCAACTATAGAAATTGAATATGTGGCTGCTTGTGAAGCAGCTAAAGAAGCAGTTTGGCTTTGTAAGTTCTTAAATGATTTGAAAGTAGTTCCAGGCATGGATAAACCACTCACACTATATTGTGATAACAGTGGTGTAGTAGCAAATTCAAGAGAACCTAGAAGCCATAAAAGAGGAAAGTATATAGAGAGAAAATATCATTTGATCCGAGAAATAGTACATCGAGGTGATGTGGAAGTTCTGAAGATAGCGTCGAAAAACAACCTTGCTGACCCTTTTACCAAGACGTTACCTACAAAGATCTTTGAGGGACACTTGAGGCTTAGGTCTTAGAGACATGTCTCACCTACTTTAGGGCAAGTGGGAGATTGTTGGGTTTGGTACCCTAAAAGCTACGACATTATACATAGTGTTAATAAAGGGGACCAAATGGACCTATATAGTTCAAGCTTCCGATAATTACGAAACCCAATATCCCAGATATATATTTCATAATTATCAACTCTAACGCTACTCCACTAAAAGCTTAAAGTTGCGCTCTTGAACTTTATAGAATTACGAAGCCCGTATATCCAAGTCTCCATGACATATTATAATGTATCGTATCCCTATAGGATTATCCATAATCGGCTTAAGGACAAGTTTTATCTTACCTTCCTGTTTATTTTTATCTTACGTTCCATTATCTCACCATTGAAAAACTTACCATCCAAAGACAGTATACCATTTGGTTCCACTTATGTATCCAAATGGTTGAGCGCTTCAGTTTTCTAATTACAGGATAACACATATAAGAGGATATTACTACTCCTAAAGAGGAGCTATAAATTCTATATCTTTGAATAATAGGTCTACGCTATCAAGAGTCTTGCCTTTAACGTACCGGCATCTATATCACTATAAAATATGGATGTCACCCTTTGGTGGATCAAAAGACATAAAACCCTTTGGTACATCAAAAGACATAAGTCAAGACAACGGGCCCACTATTCATCTCAGGATTAAGATATAATACAAATAATTGTTTAAAGTGAATCAATTTGCCGAGACAGAATTATTAATCTAAATCAATTCACTTTATGTCCCGATCCAACATATCGTCACCTATCACAACGTGCCAATATTTCTATTCGTAGAGTCCACCTTCGATAATCAAGACTAGCCATCTCCCGTTAGGGATATAGATAATGTAACAATCTTTGCGTGAATAAAGTGCCCAACTTTATTCCCTCGATTGCGGATCTTATGATTTAGACTGTCACTTTAAGAATCGTATCTTCTGCATAATCTGTCCACATATGCCTAATTCTTAAAGGTTTAGAATGATAGTCTCAGACTTTTGTTTGCTTAATATACATTCAACAAATATGAACGTAAAGAGGACAAAATTTGGTATATAAATAATAAATAATTTTTTTATTGATAAAAATGTCTCCAAAAACATGTTATATTTTTACTCCTTAGGACATGCATGTCTAACACAGGCTCACACCCTCTAACATGATTCCAATGAGATTTCTTGGTGCTACATGTTAGCGAGCAAGACTAATGTTCTACAAAAGCAGCATGATGAGTTCTTGACTATCGCAACCATGATGGTCAACCTTCAGGAGATGTTTGCTTGTCAAGCCATACAGACCAAACTAGCTATGAGCAAGCTCATAAACTATAAGTAAAAGCCAGGAACCCTGGTCAAAGAGCACAGCTATTTAGCTGAAGCTTAGAAAAATGGAGCGGACATTGATCTAGATACTCAGGTCAAGATGGTCTTTGAGAACTTGTCAAAGGATTTCATGTCATTCAAGGCCACCTGAAATCTGAATAGGCTAGAGATGACCTTGACAAGATTGATGAAGGAGCCCTAATTCTTTGAGAACATGCTCAAGGAAGGTGAAGCAGAGAACACGCCTAAGCCAGAGGCAAGTAGAATATAGGGTGTAAATAGGCGCACCTGTGCTATTTTGTACCAATTTTAAAAGATTATGCTATAATTCACTCATTATTACCCTACGTATATTATAATTTTTGACTTTTGTTCATTTGGATTGTATTTATTTTCTTTTTGATGAATCAAGTTCACATAAAATAAATACCAACTCTTGGTAAAAAAATGGCAAAGTGTTGTACAAAAGAGCTGTTAAGAAGTTTGGTGCCTAATTTACACCATGACGAATTATCATCTTAGACAGAGGATCATAGGGATTGAAACATCCAAAGCAGAACAAATTCGAGCTACAATGCTAGCTCAAAGGCCGGGCTGTGCAATGTCTAGCTGGGACACATAAATGTCTTTTTGGGATTTTTTGTTTCCTCTTTCTTACAAACCTAGAAATAGGACATACTAGGGTTTTTTTTGTTCAACTAAAAAATACACACACACACACATAAAGAGAAATCTAGAGAAAAGGGTGTATAATTTTTCTCTTATAAACTTTTTTATCATTATCGTAAATTTCTATAATAGTTGAAAGTTGACATAGCTCTCACATTGAAGGCGGACCACTATAAATTTTGTGTGTGTTCTTATTTATTTTTTGTTTCATATATTTTACACTTGATAGAATTAGGACGTCTAATTCTCAACATGAATCACCCAAGTAAATAATATTTTACAACAACTGAGTAAAATAAAAC
>CAMOHE010046653.1:0-59454 GCA_946598075.1 Artocarpus hirsutus | reverse complement strand
CTTATAGTGTCTTTTTTGCCTGCGAGAAATTGACCCTACGGAATTCCAGAGCTTTTTTCTTTCAAAAAGAAAATTGAGAGCTTTTGTTGTTAATTTTCTGGATGAGTATTATGTTGTGGTGCCAGCGGGTATTTTCTCGAGAATTTTCGAATGATTACAAAATAAGAAAACATATCATCTGGAATTGCATGTTATTGGTGGGAAAAATCCAGTTCACAAGGTGACAAAGGTGTCTCAAATTCGACAAGCTTTTTATTTTACGAAATTGCCGTATTGTTTGGTGTATTTTCTTAGGGGGTGGTCTGATGGCTACCCTTTTTAGATTACGAGTTGGCCTATTAGTGTGGTGCAATGCAAATGTTATGTGTTTGGCTATGAGCTAAAACTAAAAACTAGAATGATTGACTTTGTTTAATTTTTTTTTTTTACATTGTAATGTATAAGAGTTTTATTCTATAGTAGTTTTAACTGCATAGTGTCTAAGTTGTTCTTTCCATATTACGTACAAATAAAAATAATAAAAAAACCTACTATTTTAAAACCTAAAAATTAAAACAAAAACAAAAACAAAAATAGAAGAAGAAGAAGAAGAAGAAGAAGAAGAAGAAGAAGAAGAAGAAGAGGAGGAGGAGGAGGAGGAGGAGGAGGAAAAGGAAGACCATTACTCCGCCACCGTAAAGAATTCACTAGCAACCAGCATGGGCACGACTGTGTCATGACCCCTTCGAGTTGTTAACAACGACACGAGGAAGTGGCAAAGCTTCGGCTGATGGCAACATGGGGAGGAAGCGGAAAATGGCAATGCGTGGTGAGCGAGGAGCTGCCGATGACGTTGACATGCGACCGGGATGGACTTGTAACAATATTGTGGTGATTGAGATAGAAGTATTAGGGTTTGTGTTTTAGAATCAAGGGCGAAAAAGTTTTGAGATTTATTTGGGTGAAAATTGATGTAAAAAGGAAAGTGTGTTTATATGTGGTTTGTTTTATTTTATTTTATATAAACAATACAATATTGAGCCATTAATAAATATAGGCCATTTGACACTTTAGTTGTGTAACGCCCTCTTATGGACATCACAATAATCGTTACTTTCATCATTCTTACCATTATTTATAAGATAAACTATTTAAATTTAAACACAATTTGATAAACATATCCCAAGATTCATGCATACAAATTTTTTTTAAAAAAAAAATATTCCAAATATTTCAAATCTTTTTTTTTTCATAGTTTATCAATGCCAAATTAACAAAACCATAATTCAAATAAAATTTCAAAACAAACTTTAAAATTTGTTTAAATAGTTCGGTAGACTGAACTTTTGAAAAATCAAAATAAATGTAAAAAAGTCTTTTTACTTAATAGTGCGAAAACTTAAGCATTCAAAGAAATAAAAACATAGTAAAAGAAAATATTCTTTCTTGTCGTTCTTCCGTTTTCGATCCATCGTTCATAGCCCACACGCCCATCCTCGCCCTCCACCTATTCCATGGTCCTCTTATTTTTATCTGCAACATGATTATAAACTAAGTAAGCAAAAGCTTAGTAAGTACACTTTCCTATCTCACAGCATAAAACATTTTATGAGCATCTTTATGAAATATCATAATCATAATCATCATTAACATAATAGTGCACTTGGCACAGTTTCATATAGAACATATCTTTCATTATCATTATCCATATTAAAAACTTCATTCATTTTATCTTTGGGGCCCAAGTGTTGCACCATAAACATCATCATCGTAGGCGCACCGTCATGAGAGGAGAGGGGTAGCTAATCCTAAACCAAACACGACAAGTCCAACCTTTGGGACATCATAAACATAAACATAAACATAAACATAGGGTGTGCAACACTTAATTAAGTGATACATATATATAGATATACTTTTAACATACTTCATTATTGAAACATTCGTTAAACTTTCTTGTTGCAACAAGAGTTTTCATGAGAAAACAACATGTAAAAACAAACTTAAAAATTATCATAAAACATGTTCTCAAAAATTTTTCGTAAACTTTTATCATGTTGTAGGTGAGAATGTACTTACTTGTCTTACTTACTTACTAAACATTAACTTTGGTGACGTTACTACGATTCTCGATGTACTCGCCTTTTGGAGTGTTCATGTCAAACATTCATATTGACCATAAGTTATTAGCAATACTATTAGCAATATATAACATCTCATACTATCATAAAACATCACCTTATCACGTAATAATATCAAGAAGCACAAAATCACAATTTATGAACCTAGGGCATAATTCACAAAAATAGGTAGAATGACCTTTATTCACTTAAAAATTCCTAATAATTTCCTCTTAACTCCAAAGCAGTCAAAAAAAGTGTCATTAGACTAGACTCAAAAACAAAGAATTTGATATATTACACGCATATTTTCACAATAATTTGCACGAAGAAAAAAGCCCTTGAAATTCAATCTAAATTTCAGGTCCGTATAAAACTGTACAGCTTTTAAGGTCAACTTCAAAAAATCATAACTATTTAAAGAAAACTCTGATTCAAGCGATTCAAAAGCCAAATGAAAGCTCAAGATGTCTAGTATTTGAGAAAAATATAAGAAAAATATAAACAATGCAATACAGAATCAAAAAGTACTGAAACATAACGGCTGTCAGGTATTTATATGAAAAGAATACTTAAGGCATCAAAAATTCAATAATTAAAATAAAATTACTTTAACCCTAAAATTTTTAAGACAACCTAATAACATATATATACAGTACCACAAAAAGTCTCATTAGAAAATAAATTTGTTTAGCCATACAAATAGGTCACATAAACAAGAAGTACCAAATTCACTGAATAGACAGCCATAAAAACCTATCTTAGAGAAAATTCAAGAACTCATAAAATATTCATCAAATAACCATGAAATTTTTCAGATCATAACTTAACATATGCATGAATATCTCTGTAAAATTTTGTTCAAATCAAAGGTCGTTTGCCCCTTAAACATGGATTATACTTTTATGTAAAATACCAATCAGCAACAGTTTGGTCATGAGTGGCAGAGAATGAAAATTTAATATCTCAACATAAAAAATTCCAAATAAAGTGAAACTGTGAGGAATATCACACAGAAATTCGTAGACAAAGTTATGGGGGTCAGATTATAAAGGAAACAAAATTTCAACAATAGTTTAGAATGAGTTTCTTACCTCTAAAACGATTCTTCTTAATTCTCTTGATTTATCTAAGTAAAAACCCAATATTTCATTTAATTGTTTGTAGAAAAATAAGGGAGAGAAGGGAAGAAAAAGTAGAAAAGAAAGAGAGAGTGTCTAAGAAAATTTTAAAGAGAGAGAATTTTCTTTGGCTAGAAATTTAGAGGACGAAGACTTTGGTGGCTTAGAGGTATATTTATAGGTTCATAAAAGAGAAGGGATTAGATAAGTATAGAAAACCATAATCCTAATCTAATTCAATTTCCCTTTTTTTTTCTTTTTCCTTTTTTTTTTCTTTTTTTTTTCTTTTCTTTTCCTTTTCCGTTTCACGCCAATGCCGTGATTCTTCTTTTTTTTTTTTTTAATAATACAAGTAAACTTCTTTTAATAGTTAACGTAATATGTATATATAGTATATAATCTATAATATAATAATGTAATATAAATATATTATATTATGATATAATATAAAATTATTATAATACATAATTACTTATATACAACAATAATATTTACTTCCATAAACTCAAAAATATTAATTATCATATTATTATCTTGGACATTTTATATTATCCAATTACTTCATGCCATTATAATAAAAATACTATATATGTAATTATCATAGCATCATAAATGTTATAAAAATAAGAAAATATGCAATAACATTCATGTCATCATCAAGAATATAACTATAGGCATACATAACCCTAGAGTATTATAAAGATTATGAATTTCGAGCAAGTTGATACCCATAAAAAAAAATACTTTAAGCTTATCATTACTTTTGACATGAATATCCCGAGCACATCGATCCCACGAGGCTGTAACCTGCGACATTACTAAATAAAAAGTTAATTTACTTAACATAAATAATTATAGCACTAAAGTATCACATTCTAACGTTAAATTAACATAAGTGTCCATATAAGAAAACAACGGGTGTTACAAGTTGTAACTGAAATTTTAAGTCTAAGTACTTTATCATATAAAAAATTTTACACTGTAGTAACTTTTTGCATTTTACTGTAGCTGTTAAGGGTGCGCTTGTTTCATAGTTTGAATCACGGTTCGAATCATTTTGCTACAGTATTTTCTCTCACAAAAATTTAATCTTCATTCAAATTTTTTATTTAAATCTATGAACCAAACGGATTCTAAGAGTTTTACATTGTTCACAGTTAGAACTAATAAGTTGAAATAATTGAAGTGCCAAATGGACACATATTCGTATGGTATAAGAACTCTCCCCACAACTTTTCCCATTTTCTTAACATTTACAATTACTTTCACAAATTCTAAACCTTTAAATTTATGACAAAACATTAAAAAAAGATTAATTACACATACACTCCTGTGTTTTATCAAACTAACAAAGATGCCCCTAAACCAAAATTAATTACATCAACACCCCTTAATTGATCGAAAAAAGAAATATAAATATACCCTATTTGTCAGTTGACTGTTAAAGTTGACTAAAATTTGACCATTAAATCTGTTGAGATTGGTGCCCTAAGGAATAAATACTTTAGTTATATTTATGACATTTTTAGTAAAATAAATAATAATGCAAATATTACATATATTAATAATGGTCATCATATTACTATTATATTATTAATCATATATTAGCAAACATGTGATATGCGACTATTAGAACCAATTCTTAGAATTGGACATATATGAAGTTTATATGCAGAAAAAATCTGAGTTAGAGATTAATAGTCTCTATTATATAGTTTGTAGGCTATGTATAGAGTTGGATACTTTATACATAATAAGTCTATAATGGGGATCTACGTCCAAATGAGGAGGCGACTTATCTTGATCGTTGGAGCGGATTGACTCTATGGTAGGCACATTAGTGTGGTATACCTAATGGTGCTCGCAAACTAAACTGAACTTAAAGTTGAATTGATTTAATAATAATTTCATTTGAGTTAAATCAATTATCTTTGATAATCATTTATATGTCATGTTAATCTTGAAGTTGATTCATGACTCCATGTTTATAACTTGTATCTTTGGATATGCCAAAGGCAGGAATTCTGATGATTAAAGACTCCATTCTCTGTATGTTGAAGATGTAACTTATATTCAATAAGAGTATAATCCATAAACATGGAATCCATAGCTCTATAATAAAGAGTTAATTTTATCCTTTCAAAGGTATTATTTAGGTATTAGGAAATATAACGAAGCCTTGGTTATCTAGATACATATAATAACAAGATGATATTCTTTTTATATGTGTTATAAAAGGATGCTTTTTCCAATGGTGAAAGAATGGAATTTTAAGATAAAATAATTAGAAGGTAAAACAAAACTAAGTCCTTCATCTGATTTTTGATAACCTATGTGTTGGAAAAATAGTATGCTACGAAAATTTTAAAAATTTTAATTAGAGTATTTTCTAAAACACAAGTTTGACACGCTATATGCATAAATTAACCAAATCTTACTTACCTTGTTTGCCGAAAGGCTTTTGCAATCCGTGATGAGAAGAACGTTCTAGAAGAGCCTCAACCAACTGATCTTCTTTGCTGTTCTTTATCCACAATCAGAGTGCAGGTGGGTGCACAACGTATAGCTCTTCCTCAATGACTCTCCCTCCAACTAAATGTAAAAACCCTAAACTAAGGTTCATGATTTGTGAACAATAGCTCTTAAGGGAGTTTCTAAGACTCACAGACAAAATGCTCACTCTAGATTTCTCAACAGATCTAAATAATTTATGAGTCTCATTCCTTATTTATAGAGGTCGTCCCATGGTTGGTCCTTATCAGATAAGGCCTCAAAAATTTGAATCTGGATCAATATCTAATAAAATCGCATAAAAACACGTGATTAGATTATCGTTCGATCGGTAGGCCACACTAGTAGATCGGCCTACCAAACCTACTCTATCGGGAGGCCGAACCTAAAGACCGGCCTACCAAACTTATGATAAATGATCCATGCGAATCTTTTATCTCTCACTTGAGATTTTTTAGATAAAGCCTCAGTTTTAATTCAAATAACCCAATAGAGAAGTTATCTGATTAAAACAACAATATCTAGATAATCTTTAGGAAAGTAAATGTTCTTGATAATTCAACAAGTTTATCTTGAATCAATTTTTACAAAATTATTCAACCGATAAACAGATATAAATTATCTGATTCTATCGAATTTCAGCCAATCTAATAATTTAACATAAGTCACCAATTTATTTGAAAAGCTTGTCGTATCATTACAGGATTTATTATATACTAGCAAAGGGGACTTGATGGACCTATATAGTTCAAGCTCTCGATAATTATGAAACCTAATATCTTAGATATATATTTCATAATTATCAACTCTAACGTTACTTCACTAAAAGCTTAGAGTTGCACTCTCAAACTATATAGAATTACGAAGCCCAAATAGCTAAGTCTTTATGACATATCATAATATGTCGTATCCTCATAGGATTATCTATAATCGGCTTAAGGATAAATTCTGTTTTACCTTCCCAATTATTTTTCTCTTACGTTCCATTATCTCACCATCGAAAAAATTATTATCCAAAGACAGTATACCATTTGGTTACACCTATGTATCTAAACGGTTGAGCGCTCTAATTTTTCAATTACTAGATAACACATATAAGAGGAAATCATCAACTCCCAAAGAGGAGCTATAGATTCTATATCTATGAATAACAAGTTTATATTATCAAGAGTCATGTCTCCAACGTATCGGTATGCGTATCATCATAAAATATGTGTGTCACCTTTTGATACATCAAGAGACATAAGGCAAGACAATGGGCCCACCATACATCTCAAGATTAAGATACAACATATATGATTGTCTACAGTGAATAGATTTGCCGAGACAAAATTATTAATCCAGATCAATTATACTTTTGTCCCGATTCAATACATCGTCACCTATGACAATGTACCAATGTTTTTATTTACGTTGTCCACCTCCGATGGCCAAGACAAACCGTCTCCCGTTAAGGATATAGACAACATAACAATCTTTGCATAAACAAAGCACCTAACTTTACTCCTTTGATTATGGATCTTATGATTTAGACCGTCACCTTTAGAATCATGGCTTCCACAAAATCTGTCCATCATGTGCCTAACCCAAAAGGCTTAGACCGACAGTCTTAGGCTTTTGTTTGCTTATCATACATTCAACAAATATGAATGTAAAGAAGACAACAATTTGGTATATGAATAATAAATAAACTCTTTATTGATAAAAATGTCTCTAAATACATATTACATTTTTACTCCTTAGGGCATACATGTCTAACAATCTCCTACTTGCACTAAGTGAGTAAATATGATATATCCCGTATCCTTATAGCTTTCATATGCCTCTTGAAAACTCGCATAGTTAGTGTCTTCATGAATGGATCAGCTAAATTGTCCTCGAATGCAATTTTGCATATAGCAACATGCCTTGCCTCTACGAAGTCCTTTATCACATGATACTTCCGATCAATATGCTTACTCTTCTTATGGAATCTTGGTTCCTTAGCATTAGCTATCGCTACACTATTATCACAACATAACGATACCACCTTATCTATACTAGGAACTACCTCAAGATCTCCAAGGAACTTGTAGAGCCACACTGCTTTTTTCAAAGCACCACTAACTACCACATACTCGGCCTCTATCGTTGAATTTGAAGTGCAATCTTGCTTGACACTTCTCCAAACAATGGCATTGTCGTCCAGAGTAAACACAAAATTAGTAGTCGATCTTCTCAAATCCAGACAAGATTGAAAATCTGAGTCCGTATCTCCTAGAGGTGTTAAATCCTCACTTGAATACACAAGCATAAACCCTCGAGTCCTTCTCAAGTACTTGAAAATATGCTTGACTGCAACCCAATGGTTTGGTCCTAGATCTGACTGAAATCGACTTACTATTTCCATTGTAGAACTTATATCTGGTCGAATGCAAAGTATGGCATACATGAGACTACCCACTACTGAAGCATAAGGCACTTTTTTCATTTATTCTCTTTTCTCCTTAGACTTTAGTGAGTCTTTCTTAAAAAGAGTTATTCTAGACTTAGATGGTTGCTTACCTTTTTTGGAATCTTGCATTGCAAACCTTTTAAGAATTTTATCTCTGCTTGGGACAAAGCTATCATTTTGTTCTTCCTATCTTGAAAAATCTAGATACTGAGAACAAACTTAGCTTTTCCTAAATCTTTCATATCAAACTACTAGTCAAATATAATTTGACCGATAACAATGCCCTAATGTCATTGCCAATTAGCAGAAGTAGAAAAACCACCTTTCTATCCTTAATGTGTTTGTAAACACATGGTTCATCTACATTTTGTGCAAACCCATAAATCTTGATCACTTGATCAAATCTTATGTGCCAAGAACGAGAAGCCTGCTTAAGTCCATAAATTGACTTTAGCAGCTTATAAACGTTACTCTCTTGATCTTTAGCCTTGAACCCGTTTGGCTATTCCACATACATGGACTCATCAAGATACCCGTTTAAAATGGTCGTCTTGACATCCATCTACCAAATCTCGTAGTTGAGAGCAACACCTATGGACAAGAGAATGCGGATGGAGTTAAGCATGGCTATAGGCAAAAAGGTTTCCTCGTAATCGATTCCTTCCTTTTGCGTGTATCCCTTAGCTAGACTTCTATAAGTCTAGCCTTATAGGTTTCGACTTTTCCATTCACTACTTTCTTCTTCTTATAGATCCACTTACACCCTATGGATTTTACCCCTTCGAAAAGATCTACAAGCTCCTAGACCCAATTACTCTCTATAGACTTTATTTCTGTTCCATGGGCTCTGTCCAAAGTTTCGAATCAACATCCTCCATAACCTCTTTGTAAGGTAAGGATCCCTATCATGTTCAACCGGTTCAGCCAAAAAGGCCTCATCATTGAACATATACCGCTCGGGTTGACACCCGATCCTCCTACTACACCAAACCCCCTTAGGCTGTTGTTCAGGTTTGGTTGGTTTTTTACACTAATTGGAACGGTTCATTAGAAACCTCGAAGTGATTGAATCACTCGCCAACTCCTCAAGCACCACTTTGCTTCGAGGCTTAAAGTCCTCCATGTAACTTTCCTTAAGGAAAATCACATTACTTGAAACCACGACTTTATTGTCCTTTGGCTTATAAAAATAACCCTCTTTAATCCCTTTTGGATATCTTACAAACACACAAACTTTCAAACATGCTTCCAACTTATTCGCTTGCTTAAACAAGACATGAGCCGAACATCCCCATACGCGAATATGGTTTAAGGATGTCTTTTTCCCCACCTATAACTCATGAGGAGTTTTAAGAACTAATTTTGAAGGCATATTGTTGAAAATATAACATGCAGTTTGTCATACATATCCCTAAAAGGATAAAGGTAATGATGAATAACTCATTATGGACCTGACCATGTCCAATAAAGTCCTGTTCCTTCTCTCAGCCATGCCATTCTGCTATGGAGTGCCCGGTGCAGTTGAATGGGATAAAATCCCAATTTTTAATAAGTGTCCCAAGAACTCATTAAAAAGGTATTCACCACCTCAATCAGATTGAAGTGCCTTTATGGATTTATACAATTGCTTTGCCATTTCAGCCCGAAACTCCCTACACTTGTCATAAGTTTCACTTTTATGGTGCATTAGGTACACATACCCATACCTTGAGTAATCATTAATAAAAATGACGAATACTCATACCCTCCTCATGCCTAGATGTTCAAAGGTCTGCAAACATCACTACGCATAAGTTCTAGAACCCCTTTGGCCCTATTGCCCTTAAGCTCAAATGGTCTTTTGGTCATTTTAGCCTTAAAACAAGATTCACATTGTAGTATAGATTCTACCTTTAAGTGACTTAAAGGTCCATCTCTTACCAACCTTTAAATCCTATTCAGGGTTAATATGACCTAGTCGCAAATGCCAAAGATAATCTTATTAGAGTGAAAAGTTTTAAGTCTTTTAGAGTTATTATTATTAACCTCAGTGTTCAACAGTAAGTCCATCTTAGGTTTGATAAAATATAGATTATTTTACATCCATTTATAACAGATAAAAGATTTACTTTTGCGAATCACCACTTTATTATTAAAAGAAACTACATAAGAGTATTTAAATAAACAAGCTACAGAAATTAAATTTCTTTTAATTTTAGGAATATAAGAACAATCTCACAAAAATAAACTCCTAAAATTATCAAAGTAAAGATGGACGTCTCCTACTGCTTCAGCCAACACGAAGAGGGCCGGCAATTTTAAACACGACATGATGACACCAAACGAAAACGACACGAGATAAATGGGTTTGAACCGCATGTATATTAAATGGGTCAAAAATGGGCTGGCACGAATAACACAAAAATAAATGTGTTAGATTCGTGCTAGCACATTTAAACTTAAAATAAAAAAAATTCAAAATTTTGTGGTTATAAAGAATCGAACCTTACTCCCAAGGTTTAAAATGCCGCTAGCTTATCACCCAACTGTTTAATGTTTTTTTATTAAAAAAGGGCTTCTAATATATTTATTATGGTACATTGAAACTTAAAATAAAAAAATTCAAGATTTTGCTGTTGCAAGGAATTGAACGTTGCTCCAAAGGTTTGGAATGCCGTCACCCACCACCCAACTGATTCAATGCTTTTAGTTAAAAAAGGGCTTCTAATATGTTTATTATGGATTTAGGGTGTTGAACCAAAAATCCCACATCGAAAGCAAAGAGAGACCTTCTCTTCTTTTTCCTCAATATAAACACCACCCAAGTTTCTTCATATAAACGCTATCCATCCACAAGCAATAGTTGGCATGGTCCAATCTTTTTGTTTTTAAATAAAGATTGGAAGAAATACAGTTAAAAATATTTAATAATTAAATATTATTACATTTTAAACATTAATAATTAAATATTATTATATTTAACATTAATAAGGACTTTTAAGTTTGTAGTAAAGAATTATACAGTAAAAAAATTGATTTTTTAAAATTTTATTAGTTAAAATTTAAAAAAAATTATACAATAAAAATTTATAAAATAAATTTTTTTATTCGTGCCGTGTCGTGTTAAACTTGTTTTAGGCGTGTCGTGTTCATGGTCATATTTTAAGCACGTTTATTAATTGTGTCATGTTTGTGTTTGATTAATTGTGTTGTGTTTAAACATGTTGACACGAACACGACACGAAACACAAATTGCCAGCTCTAGGTCCATTACCCATCCGAAGGGTGAAGTCTTCATGTAGCAGACTTCTCGTTTATTTGAACCCCTGTAGAGAAACACAAACATAATTAGTTGCTCAAAAATCTATGACCTAAGTGTCACTGAATTCCTCAACCAAACAACTTTCAACAACCAAAAGATCACGCCTACCTCCTTGGGAAAGAAAGTTCTTGCAATTCTTCTTTATGTACCTGACCTTCCCTTAGAAAAAGCATTTGAGCTTCTTCGAGTTCTTCTTTTTCTTCTTCTTGTTTTTGCCGTTTGTAGGAATATAAGACTTCCTGTTCTTAGCCCATTTCTTTTTTCCACTCCTTGGGTTAGGATTAAAATTGGATGCAACTGCCAAGTTGGCTTTGCCATCAGTAGGAGTTTCCCTGATCAAAAGTTCAAACTCCTATAACTACTTTATTAGTTTTGTCAAGGTCATACCCAAATTTAATGTTTCTTAGAATTGTCCCAAAAATAAAATAAAAACTGCACCAAAAAATTGCACCTTTCTTGAAAAAATTCATAACTCTCTATCAGCATGTCGATTTATACAGTCGGCTTACCGGTGATGGCCTGGCGAAATGAAAGTTCGGCCTATTGCTAGAATCGTTAAAATTCTACCCCGCAGATGGCCTACCGATCCTAAAGGTTCAGCCAACTGAACTGCGACCATCAGCCTATTGAACCTAAGGGTTTAGCCTGTCGACCTAGCAGATATCACTATTTCCAAAAAATACAGTTTTTATGCAGTTTTTCAATTCTATTTTCAACAATTTAAAAACATAAAATTAGAGACTCAAGAAATACCTGTAAATTGCTATCATCTATCTTTTAGATCCGTCTTGTTTGAATAATTATTTAATTATAAAATTCTTACAAATTTAAAATTAACTAATAATTCTTAGACGGTAATGATAGACCGCCATCTAATTACATAAAAAACCTAAATACACATTTTAACCCCTAAAGAACCATAACCGGCATAAATTAATTAATTAATAATTAAATAATAATTTAATCAATCATAATTAATTAATAAATATTCACCATATAATCCATGATAACATAAATATATAGAATGCCAACTCTATAAAAAATAAAATTCAAGCATAAGAGAGATCAAGATCACATAATTTATATATATAGTATGATCACAAACTCATAAACTTTTGTAAAAACCTTAGCTCTGATATCAATTGTTGGAAAAATAGTATGCAGCAGAAATTTTAAAAATATTAATCAGAATATTTTTCAAAACATAAGTTTGACATGCTACATGCATAAATTAATCAGATCTTACTTACCTTGTTTGCCAAAAAGCTCTCGTAATCCGTGAAGAGAATAACATTTTAAAAGAGCCTCAACCAACTAGTCTTCTTTGGTATTCTCTATCCACAATCGGAGTGCATGTGGGCGCACAACGTACAGCTTTTCCCAGATGACTCTCCTTCCAACCAATTACGAAAACCTAGAACTAAGGTTCATGATTTGTTAACAATAGCTCTCAAGGGAGTTTCAGAGACTCACAGATAGAGTGCTCACTCTAGATTTCTCACCTGATTTAAATAACTTATGAGTCTCATCTCTATTTATAGAGATCGTCCCATGGTAGGTCCTTATTAGATAAGGCCTCAAAAATTCAAATTTGGATCAATATATGATAAAATAGTATAAAAACGCATGATCAGATTATCTTTTGGTCGGCATGCTAAATTAGTAGATCGGCCTGCCAAACTTACTCTATTGGCAGGCCAAACTTGAAGACTAGCCTGCCAAACTTATGATAGATGATCCTTGTGAATCTTTTATTTTCCACCCGAGATTCTTTGGATAAAGCCTCATTTTTAATTCAAATAACCCAATAAAGAATTTATCTTATTAAAATAATAATATCTAGATAATTTCTAGGAAAATAAATATTCTTGATAATTCAACAAGTTTATCTTAAATTAGTTTTCATAAAATTAATTCAACTAATAAATAGACATGAATTATCTGATCCTATCGAATCTAAACTAATATGAAAATTTAACATAAGTCACCAATTTATTGGAAAGCACGCCGTATCGTTATAGGATTTGTTATATGCTAGCAAAGGGGACTTGATGAACCTATATAGTTTAAGCTCCTGATAATTATGAAACCTAATATCTTAGATATACATTTCATAATTTTTAACTCTAATGCTACTCCACTAAAAGCTTAGAGCTTCACTCTCTAACTATATAGAATTACGAAGCTCGATAGCTAAGTCTCCATGACATATCTTAATATGCCATATCCCTATAGGATTATCCATAATCAGCTTAAGGATAAATTCTGTCTTGCCTTTCGAATTATTTTTCTCTTACATTCCATTATCTCACTCTCAAAAAACTTACCATCCAAATACAGTATACCATTTGGTTACACCTATGTATCTAAATAGTTGAGCGCCCTAGTTTTCTAATTACAAGATAACACATATAAGAGGATATCATTGACTCCTAAAGAGGAGCTATAGATTCCGTATCTATCAATAACGAGTCTACACTATCAAAAGTCATGTCTCTAACATACCGGTATACGTACCATCATAAAATATGGATGTCATCTTTTGGTATATCAAAAGACATAAGTCAAGACAACGAGTTCACTATTCATCTCGGGATTAAGATATAACATATGATTATCTTCAGTGAATTGATTTGCCGAGGTAGAATTATCTAAATCAATTACACTTTATGTCCCGATCTAATATATCGTCACCTATGACAATATACCAATGTTTGTATTCACGGAGTCCACCTCCGATTGCCCAAACAAACTATCTCCCATTAGGGATATAGACAACATAACAATCTTTGCATGAATAAACCGCCCAACTTTATTCCTTCGATTGCAGATCTTATGATTTAGACCGTCACATTTAGAATAATGTTTTCTGCATAATCTGTCCAACATATAGCTTATTCAAAAGGCTTAGATCAATAGTCTCAGACTTTTGTTTGCTTATTATATATTCAACGAATATGAACATAAAGAGGACAACAATTTGGCATATAAATAATAAATAAACTCTTTATTGATAAAACTATTTCCAAATACATATTACATTTTAACTCCTTAGGGCATACACGTCTAACACTATGGGGATACACATAATATGAGAGATCTTGTAATACAATATAGTGTATCTTCAGGTCTATAGTGGAGAGATGCTAAAGTTATTAATTACATGGATAATTAATTAGGGATTAATTTATCTGTTATTATTGGAACTTGATAATATATGCCTTCGGGTCTTAATGCTAGCTCACGAACTCCTTTATGACAGGTCAGGCAAGTTCAAATTACCACAGGTAAGACAGAAGCATATGCAAGTCGGGCCATCGGGCTTGATAAGACATGTGGGCCTCAGTCCGATTGGACTATTAGAGGGTGCAAGCCTTCTAAGGAATGGCACCATATTTGCATTATCTAAAAGAACTAATTATTTAATTAATTCTGAAAAATAATTATTTAAATTGGTAATTGGGATTTTGGATAATTAATTATTTATTTGAATAATTAGTTTAAATCCTAGTTGAATTTGAATTATGTTTAAAGAATAATTATTCACAACTATTTAAATTAGATAATTATCGTAGATAATAGAATTCTAATTTAAATTGGATTGTTTGAATTGGAGTTTATCCTGAATGATGCAGATAATCACTAATCCCTACACTGTGATTGGTTGAATTTTTGGAGATAAATCTTCTAAGGGTGACGCCAACTATAGGGATATGCGAGAGAAAAATTTTCTCATAATCCTGATAGACTTCTAACTCTTCCTACTACTTCTATAAATAGAGGCCTTTGATCTTCATTTATTCTAAGACTGCCTAAGTGTAAATTAGAGAGGAGAGCTTAGATTACTCATCGTTAGTAATCCTAGTACTTAAGCAATTGAGTGGTTGAAAGGAGTGTAGCTGTGGTGGAGATCTATTGAGTTGTGTCCCTACACACAACAATTTGAAGGAAGAGAATAACATTGAAAATCTGACGGTAGAGATTTGTTGTTAATAAATTGTTAAGTTAGAAATATTGTTTTTGGTCTTTAAAAGGTAAGTTAAATTATATTTAATTTATTGTTTATTACATCATGAGTAGGATTCCTAGTGCTTCATAAAAATTTTTAAAGTTCTGCTATGTCACCAAACCAATTTTTCCAACAAAGTCTTCTTAAAATGCCTAAAATACCCCTCCATGTATAACAAAATTAAAAATGTACACCAAAAAATTAAAACAAAATTACAAGATTTTAAAAAATAAAAAAACAATAAAGAGATTTTTTTCACTAAAAAAATATTTTTTTAAAAAAAATAAAAATATATTTTTTTTTGAGAAAAAAACTTAAATGAAATCCTAAAAATGTCAAAAATAAAAAGAACAAAATTAAAAAAAATCCTCCCTCTCTCTCATGAACCCAGCTCGTCCAAGGAAAAGAGCACGACGAGGTGGGGTTGGGGTGTTGCAACACGGAGTGTAGTAGGCGTGGGAGGCTAGATGTGCAATTGGAGCGGGGGCTGGGATAAGGAGGGGGTCACGATTGGGGTTGGAGACAACACAACCCTCTACAATTCGGGGGTTGAGGGGGCAACTAGCGAAGGGTTACGAATGGGTGGGAGACAATAGGTAGGGGTGCCGTCAATGGAACGAGGGCGGTAAGGGGGAAGGTTGGTTGTTTGGCTAGGTTAGAGTACTTAGGTTTTTTGTTTAGATTAATGGTTGAGATTTGATTTTTTAGATCAATGACTAATATTAAAAAGGGTATTTTTGTCATTATGAATAAAAAGTTAACATAATTAAATCTAGGGGTGTTGATGTAATTGATTTCAATCAAGAGTGTGTCTTTGTTATTTTGATAGAATACAAAGTGTGATAGTGTAATTTACCAATTAAAAATTAGACATAGCATATATATTAGTATTACGTAATAATTCAGAATAGTGCAACATACTAAATATGCTATTTTTTACTTTTTTCTTTTCCAAATGTAACATTGGTTACATTAATGTGATTAGTACATTAGTCCCTATATTATATGTGTTGGAAATATTAATTCAGTAACGCACCGAAACTTTAAAAATTTTTCTAATCACCCTGAAACACACTCTTGTTGCTATAAACAATAAATAGAAATCTAATTCAACGTAGTTGTCAATGAACCAGAAGTAACACATCTGACTAAAAATCTCAATCTTTAGATCTTCAATGCTATGTCTCTTATTTCTAGTTGTTGTGTATGTAGGCATAACTTAATAAAAAACTCACTACAGACTCTCCTCTAATTTTTTTCACTCTAAAAGATGCACCAAAACACTCTTTTTCTAACCTAAAATAAATGAGAAGAGAGGATCTATTTATATAGTTTACAAGAAGAGCTAAAAGTCTACTAGAATTAGGAGAAGATTTTTTCTTTCTTCTCCTTCGCTTTACATGCCAATCACAATGAAGGAATTTGTAACTATTTGCATAATCCAAGATAATTCATATTCAAATAATTCAATTTAAATTAGATTTCAATTATCCTAGATAATTATCTAATTTAAATAATTATGAATAATTATCCTTCATTCAAATTCAAATACAATTAGGATTTAAATTAATTATTCAAAAAATTAATTATTACAAAATCCCAATAATTAAATTTGAATAAACATTGTTTTGAAATCAATTAATTAATCAACTAATTTCCAAATCTACACCTTTGAAAGGCGCCTATAGACATTCTAGACTAGGCCAGGTGCTACACACAGTCCAAATGGACTGTTAGGCTTGCACACTGATAAATCTAATAATTCATCTAGCATAACCTTCTGTATTACCTATGGTAAACCACATTCTACACAATTGGTTAAGGAATTTGTGAGCTAGCATTAGGACCCAATAGACATATATTATCAAGCTCCAATAATAACAAAAAAGTTAATGCCTGATTAATTATCTATTTAATTATTAACTTTGGTGTCACTTCATTAAAGAACCAAAGTTACATTCTTGATAATATATCATATTACGAGACTATTTATTAGTTTTGTCCTTGGCCTCTCATGCATATGTGTATCCCCATAGGTTATTCATAATCGGATGAAGAACTTAGTTTCGTTTTACTTTTTGATTATTTTATCTCAAAGTTTCATTATTTCATTTATTTGGAAAATTCCATTTATAAAAAAAACAAATGGAAAATCATCTGGTTACCACAAGTATCTAGATGACCAAGGCCTTGTTTTTTACTAAATTCCTGAATAATACCTTTGTGAGGATAATATTAACTCTTTGTTAGAGAGCTATGGATTCCGTGTTTGTAGATTATGCCTTCATCGAATATAGATTGCATATCCAACATACTGACAATAGAGCCTTCGATCATTGAAACTGTTACATCTGGCATATCAAAAGATACAAACTTAAATATAAAGTCATGAATCTACTTTAGGATTCAAATCACACATAGATGATTGTTAAAGTGAATTGATTTAAGATAAACTGAATTATAATTAAATCAATCACACTTTAGGTCCAATCTGTATATGACTACCCTTAGGTATACCAATCAATATGTATACTATGAAGTCAATTTGCTCCGACAGCCTAGATAATTGTCTCCCTAATTAGATATAGATCCCCATTACAATATTGTCATATATAAAGTGCTCAGCTAAATACATAGATTGTAGACTATTTATCTTGGTTTCATATCTATACCTCATATAAACTCCATATATGCCCAATCTTAAGATTTGGTTATAATACTCATGGAACATGTGTTTGTTAAATGCTTAAACATAATAATGAAAGCAATATGAGGACTACTATTAACACATGAAATATTCGCATTGTTATTTATTTATTTAATCCAACATGTCATTAATTACAAATAAAGTATTTGTTCATTAGGGCACCGATCCTAACAATATGCATAGTGACACTTTGGTCTTTAAGATTTTAATTTTGGCACATTACCTCTTAAACTTTTACTTTTTGACAGTGTTCATCCGTGACCATAATATTAATGATATAATTATGTAATTTACCAAAAATACATGTTTTCATTGCGTGATAATTTAAAATTTTGGAGATTTTTTTTGAAAAATGGTGATTGCATTCTAAATTAGAACAATATAGACACTAATCTACATGTGAAGGACTGCAATGCATTTAGCAACACAACCCAACCATATATTGAAACCACTAGTAGGTTCGATTGAAACGCGTAAGGAGGTATAGCACATGTACTAAGTTCCAACAAAGAGAAACTGAATGGGCACACAACACAACTAATTAGGCACACAAAAAGCTCTTTGCAATACATCACTATAGATAGTGGACTACTCTGATCAATCAAGATCAAGAGACTAAAAGTATTGGATCAATCACAACACCACCGACACACGGGTTAAACAAACAAAAACCACTGGAAGTAGGAAAGCCACCTCTATTATTACTGCAAAAGTCAACAAACAAACAAAAACACACAAAATTAATCAGCAAAAAGACCATCGAATTTATTTAATCGAAAATTGAAGAATATAACATAATTTTAAAACCTAAATAAGCAAGTGGTAGGAAAAGAAAATAAGTGAAATAGATTGCATTTTTTGCAAAAGAATTTTCAAAATGCCAAAAGTGCCCTCCAGCTTTGTGCAACTGAAGCTTCAGTCCTTGCCGTTGTGAGAGAAGATCATCAGAGGAAGCCATGTCGTTCTAAAGCATGGGACAAACTCTAGGGAAAAGGTCATTATGAGAAGCCCCATCACGTGCCAGCACACTAGGCGTGAACAATCCTGTCATTGTCGACAAATGAATCAATGCTAAAGAAGAACTTCAACTATCCCTGAAGAAGAGGACATCAATAGCCTTGCGGTTTTGGATCGATTACACTGGAGTAGATAGCATATTGAACGCCAAATTGAGAGAAAGCAATCACCACCTCTAAATGGAGCTCTTGATAGAGCTCCGTCAACTACGACTTCTCGAAGGAGCTCGCCCTTGCTGCCATTTGTGAGGTGGAGGCGCTTTAACTACCATGGCGATAATAGGAGGGTTTTGTGGATTACAAGAAGGTTGTAGGGCATTTCAAGGATTTCAATTTTTTTAATATGTGTTATGCTATTTTCTTCCGTCCACAATATTTTATGCTATTAATTTCAATAACTAATCTAAATGGCCTATCTGCCTCATTCCCCCCTTATTTAACCAACACTAAAACTAAAACAAATTGGTGAAGCCCACGTGATATTGACAAATAATCCAAAGGTGAGTCGATCACTGCCAAGTTAGAACGTGGAAGCCCCAACACAATCGATGAGTCGAAGGAAAGCCAAACATGATTCAAGACATTGCCTAACTAGCGCAAAGCTATAGCACCCGTATCAACTGTTGTCACTCACCCTGCACACCAAGGAGAACGTCATCTCTATGGATCCGCGACACAAGATCCCAAAGACCCCCAACGGTCAAGATCTTTGAGCTTCCAAACACCTCCAGCCAGTAGGGAGAGAAATTGTCCCACCACCACCTCCGACCATCACATCACCAAGCTAGACAAGCCTCGGGGTTGCCAGCCTCTGATGTTGCCAAAAGCAAACTATAGAAATAATTAAAGTATATGTAAAAAAATTTTCTTTACTACTATTAAAACTATTGAAAAGTTTAATTTTCCACACTCTGTAAATTGTTTACGTAAAACTTTTTCAGTTATTATGTGATGAAAATCTAATCATTTACTTAATCTATTAAAATTAAAAATTCCAGACTAAATTATCATAATGTTCATAATTCAAAGACTAATAATGTTAAAAATAATTAAAAATTAATACAAACAGAATTACAGACTTTTAGCGCAAAAATGTGCATATAGATGATATATTTTATTTCATATATAAAATAGTTTTGATTCTATCAAAACACATAGAAGTGTCAAAATAATAAAATAGAAAACCATGAGATAATAAGATGATAACTTTCGTTTTTCTTTTAGGTCTTTTTCCCTTAGCTTCTCAATATCACTTTTGTTTCCCCTAGAGAATTTGAGCCCTAAAAGGTCTAATTGTCCCTCGAAGACGTGGTGAATAGTTAGGTTTATAATAAAAATATGGATTAATTACAAAAATTTCCCCTGAATTATAGTCTTTGTAACACTTTGCCATTTGAACTTTAAAACGTAACATCTATTCTCCTTGAAGTACGAACTGTTAACAAAAATGGTCATTCTGTTAGAATCTTAATGGAAAATTGACAAATAATTATAAATTTAGGGGTATTTTAGTAATTCTAATTATAAAAATAATCATGAAAATTTAAACTATAATAAAAATAGTTTTTATAGATAATTAAAAACAAAAAAAAAATTAGAACCATTACACTATTGGAATCCTTCTTTTTTGATATACTAAAATTTTTTTTCCACTCCCA
Organism: Artocarpus hirsutus; assembly: GCA_946598075.1. Lineage (NCBI taxonomy): Eukaryota > Viridiplantae > Streptophyta > Magnoliopsida > Rosales > Moraceae > Artocarpus > Artocarpus hirsutus. The sequence continues at coordinate 38,598 of CAMOHE010046653.1, read as the reverse complement.
AAAAGTATTTTGAAATTTTTAAAATCATATATATTAGTGAAATAAAAAAGAATATTACATAAATATATTTAATATACCAAAAAGTATAACACAAAATTTTCAAAAAGAAAAAAAATTGAAGTTTTTATTTGTATTTATATCTTTCAAGATTTCAAAATATTTTTTGAGTGAAAAAAATTAATGAAATTTTAAAGAAAATTTTGGTATATAAAAAAAGAGATCCAAATAGTAGTATATTTTTAATTTATTTTTTTTTGTTTTAATCATCAATAAAGACTATTTTTATTATAATTTTATTTTTTTGTTGCTTTTATAACTAGGATTACTAAAATACCCCCTAATATTAAAATTATTTATCAATTTATCATGAAAATTCTAACAGAATAACAATTTTTGTTAACAGTTCATACTTTAAGGAGAATGAATGTTATGTTTTGAAATTTATGGAGGCAAAGTATTACATTCAGAAGAAATTTTTATAATAAACCCTATAAATAGAGCAACTGGTTAGTTATAACATTTTAAATTCCTTTTCCATAAACAACATGGTTTTTTCTTGGAATAAACAACATGATGCAATTTAACTGCATTACTATTCGCTTTGCCCTCCTGTACATAGCTACTTCACTATGTCATTTGGCACACCAATTTAATCTTTATCAATTTAAACCGTATACAATATAAAATTTTCAACCATCATAATATAAAACTCTTACATATTATAATATTTTAATTTTTTTTTTTTTTAGTTTAAACTGATTTGACAAATAGTCTATAAAATTTACGACGTGATAATGGCTGATTGCTTTTGGTGAAGAAAAAATACTAGGAAAAATGATAAAGAAAGGAAGAGAATCTAGTGTGATTTCCTACGCAACACGTCTACACATAAGCTTTAAGTACATTTTTATTATTCTTAAACACTCTTTTCATTAATCCATCATACGTAATGATCTTCGTACAATAATGATGTCTTTTATCTTTTAAAAACATTGATGGTGTTAAAAAGGCTTTTTCTCTCCTTTTTGCGCTCTATAATAAACTATATAATAAAAGATGTGTTTGAAGAATTATTTAAACTTAAATATTATAACATATAATAATTTTATATTATAACAAACTATTTTAGCACGTGAACTTTAAGCCGAAACTTGCTTCTTAAACAAAGAAGTTCTTTAAATTTTCCGTTAGTAATTTCCTATATTTCATTCATTTTCTAACTCAATTTACATGAAAAATTTATTTAGCCTCTTATTTTGTGGAAAACAAAAGTCATATGCCGTTTTCTTTTCCCATCCCAATAAAGCTGGTCGGACCTTCAGTTGTTAATAAGTCAATTTGACATAAAGTATGAACCATATTGTGCTCTGCTCTTCTCCATAATTGCTGTTTATTTTTTATTTTTATTTTTGGGTTTATAAAGTTCGCAGTGGAAGTATTGAAACCAATATAAAATTGCTAGTCCAAACCGCTTTTTTGTTTTCTGTTTTTTGTTTTTTTGTTTTTTTGTTTTTTGTTTTTTGTTTTTTACCCCGGTTTCGTAAGCCGTAATTTATCGTAGAAGAAGAAAGAGAAGCGTAGTAAATTGAGGGCATCTCTCAACTCAACCAACTTTTTTTGTCAAGCACGTGATCTATCTGTTAGGTCATTAAGAGTTGGTTGAATCAAACTTTCCTCAACACATTGAATTCAGATGAAAGAGTCAACAATACCACTTACGAAAACCTTTTCAATGTATCCTTTTCATTTGTTCTGTTGGCTTTTTTTTTTTTTTTCAAAGTCATTTTTGGCTTTAGAAATTGCACCTAAACTTCAGAAGAAAAAGTTCAAAAGCCATAAAAACTCAACCAAATAGCAACATTGATAGATGTACAACATATAAGATACGGTTTAAATTAGCACTTTAAAATGCTCACCACTTTTCACGGCTGGTAGATTGAATGAATGCAGCAAATCGCGGCATAAAACAATTCTTCTTTGGTCGAAAATTTGATCGGATTGTTTGCCAGCTGAGAATCAAGAAGTTCCGCCATTAATAGATGAGTCCGCCCCAAGTAAAACTTTAAAGGAGTTCATGTCAAATTTTTCCAAAGTTGAAATGATCTTCCACGCAATCTTCTCATCTTCCACTGACCAACTACAACAACAAAACAGTGATTCGGATTTATTTCGAGCATTATTAGTTATTCTGCAAGGGCATTTCTCCTTTGAACAAATGGACAAATTAAATGACTCTACTTGAAGGTGTGCTCCAAAATCTTGGATGTTTCCCTCGGAGATCTCGTTAGAGAGTATTGAAAAAATTAGACGGATCCAAAAACATCTATCGGTTATACACGAAACATTGTTTGTTGCTGTGTGATCTGCACGCTTCGAGTTTCCAATACGAATGGGGAAACAATAAGCATGCTGAACTATGTGCTGCTTTTCTCCCAACATGAGCAAAAGCTCGTCTTGGTGTACAACCTTTGCTTTTTTGCCTTTCTCCATGACAAAGATCCCCTCTGCTACCCTTTCATCAACTACTTGCAGACATGGCCTGAAGCTTCTAGCTTTGGAACCCAACTCGCTTCCATCTTCTGAGCTGCTCTTCACAAATTTGAAGTTTGGGTTCATGCAACTTTTCATGAATGCGTCCGAGGCTAATGCTTTTATGTAATGGGTTGATGGAATTGACACGGTTTCGTTATTTGCAGGGTCGTAGCACTGGATACCTAGCTCGGATTGAATTCTTCCTTTCAAAGTAGCCATCTTTGGCTTCTCACCATGAACGAGTATCACATGCTTAGGGGAGAGAAATTTGAGGAGGTCCATAATGCCTTTGGCATCTGTATGGGGACTGAAAGACAATTGATGAATCTGGCAACAACAACAACAACAAATAAAAAAATAAAATAAAAAATAAAAAATCAGTTTGGAACCCTCAAACATTCATGTCCAATGCAAAATATAACTAGTTTAAGCCCTTCTAAGAAAAAAAAGGATGACCACATTATACTGAAAAGGACAAGCATCTTTTAACTCCTTTGTCGAACTGTAAAGTTGCATAATTTAACTCCTGAAATCAAAGTAGAGCAAGAGAGAAACTTGTTTTTTCCTGAAATCATATGTACATTTTAACTCCTCTCTTAAGAAACTAGTTACAAAAGATAACTTTTTACATTTGTGTCCCAATCTTCTTGTTTTCAGAAAGAGACTCTCTCTCAGGTTTGTACTTTGTATTGCACTCATACTTTTCCTTAACTTCGTTTCTGCTCCATTGGAGAGGGGTCTTAGAATAAGTTCAAATGCTTCTTGGCGAAGGAGATCAATGGACTAGTTACATGCCTGTGCTTCTTAATCTAGCCTGGAAAACTAAATGCACTACAGCATGGTTGGAATGATAAATACAAAACCTAAGTTCTATATATTTGTTTATCTGCCACTTAAATATTCTCTGAACCAGGGAAGCCAAGATAATGACAATGACACATGCTAATTAGACCATAGAGTTCAAAGATTATGCAAAGTATAAAAGGGAGGTAAATGATAAACACAAACCTGGCATCGCACATCGATATGACTATCCTTGTCCAGGTCGATCGTGGTGGCTTTACCTGACATCAGTTTATGTCCTATGGTTCCAGCCACGCAATACCTACAAAGAACACAAAAAAAGGGATTGAAATTGGCATTTATCTTGGGCTAATTTTATTAATAGGAAAAATACTGAATTTTAATGGATAAACATACACAGCATCACTATAATTTATTAACACCAAAAACCCAAGGCAGCAATAGTGATAATTTTAGAAATTAAATTCTCAGCAGCAAAATTACAGCTACATAGAATAGAAGAATTTCTGCAAACAATTTGAGGCTAATGATAAGCATGCTTTATCATCCAAGTGGCGTGGGAAGATTGCCGAGAAAGCATAAAAAATTGTGAGGTTTCTCACATTTAATGCTAGAGCACATCATTATTTGAAAATATTAATTTATGTAAAGACAAAATGTTAGTTACCCAGGCAGTGTGACAAGATTCAGTTCTGAAGGAGCCCATTGTTTAAAAACCTCTAGTGAAAATCCGCCACTTATCATCCCTGGCGTAGCAAAGAGAACACAAGTTCCAGGTGCATCTATCATGGAACGGTCAAAATTTTTAACTGCAACATGAAAACAGATGACAAATGAGATGGAATATCGGAAGATATTAAAGATCAGCCATCAAGCAGAAATTCTACGCTTAAAAGTCATTTTCTATACTCTTACCAAGTTATAATTATACAGAATATGCTTTTGAGATCCAACTTTAAAAATACTAGAATACTGACATATAGGGTTAGTATAGAGGCCCTTTCTCTCTTCTTTATAGCTCCACATGGAACATACCAAAGAACACTTGTGAACCCCAGAAAGTTAAAAGATCAAATTGCAAACCATTTTTGAACTCAAATGCATTATGGGCGGTATACGTCTCCTTGATCTTCTGGCTGGTCCAACTGATGAGCATTTTATAATACATATTGGCTTGAACGGTTAGACCTGAAAGATGAACTAATAATATCAACAAGGGAATTGATAAACAGAGTGAAACAGTCGTTCCCAACTCATAATCAAAGAAGTTCACGTAAGAATTTAAAAACTAATAATTTTCACAGTAAATGGCTTCATGAATGCAAGAATTCTACAAGAACGTGTAAAATGTAAATTAAAACAAAATTGTCTTATCATTGACCAGGGAGTCAAATCCATAATAAAGGTTGCTATTGAAAAAACAACATAAGCCACAAATACTCCAAAAATATAATACTGTAACATTTGACAGTTTTATTTGAATTTGAATCTCCACCAAGGTATTTATTAATTGCACAAGCATAAATTGATAAATAAGTGCAATATTCATCTACACCAATATGCACATCTGCACATATATGAGGTATATCCAGTGTTGAAAATTGTTTGAAGAGTTGTTAAACAAAAATTGATTGCTTGTTAGGAGAAAAGTTTTAATATAAAATTTGTGTATTTTTATTCATTCTAATGCAGCACTTAAGTCTTTTAAGTTTTGGCTTCCCGTCTGATTTTACCCTTATTGCTGCTACACTCTTACCATTTGAAGTGCTAATATATTAAGTGTGAATTTATTTCATAGAAACTATATGTGATGTAGAACAACGGGATTGGATTTTTAATTTAAATTTGTATAGTTATCTATTAAGATATGTTTTGTCTTTAGTATGTTCTTTAAATTTAGCTTATGTTTTCTCATAGGATTATTTTGAAATTACTTATCTCTTCATTAGTTTAGATCTTAGTGACTGTAATTCCAATTAAGAGTTTTCATGATTGACTAGTGAATATTAAGTTCTAGTTCCTCCTCTTTAGTTTCCCTCTGGGGGTTGTTTTCTTTATTCTCTATTCTATCTCGGTCTTAACCTAAATATGATTTTTGCTTACCAGTAAGGTTATTGACACTTTGGTTTGAAAGTTAATAAAATATTGCTGTAGAATATCTGCTTCTACACATTTATGGGACATTGATCCCATAAAGAAACATATAGATCACAGGCAGTGGATCCAATGTGAGATCAAATTTCAATTAAATGGTTTCTGGTATTCGAGATACACTTAATTAATCTGCGACAATCAAACTTTCCATGACGCTATGACTCTTTTACTTTTAAAGTTTTTGAATACGGAGGGAAGAATAGTAATCAAATACAGGATTGTTAATATACGTTAAACGACCTATATTTTTAAATACATTTAGCTAAGAAGTTAAAAGAAACCCAGAGATCACAAGGTACATGAACTAACAAAGGATTTCTTTTTTGGGGAAAAAAACGAGCAAAGGCAAACCTGCAGAGAAGTAAATAGGAACCTTCAGATTCATGCGTTCCCAGTAATCTTCCAACAGGATGCAGAGTTCCTAGTTGATAATGGAAAAGATTGTCAAACGGAACAAGGATTCTTCAGTAATAGAGAAATCATGGTTAATGCATAAGAAAGATAAGTCTACAAGAAATTTGAACAAATATGCTTTGACTAATTGCATAAAAGAGAAGCATTCTGATGCAGCAAAATGCAACATAAAAGTTATCAAATAACCAAGTAATAGCAACATGTAATTTACCAAGACGGTGAGGAAAATCATAAGCTAATACAAAAGTTAAAAAGTGCTCCTGGACACTTGAGTAACCAACCTAAAAAAAGTGTGATAAATTGGTCAAACTTAGTGGCACAAATGTGTAACAGATAATTGATACATTAGAAAATTGAGAAAAACTGAACTGAGACAGAAGTTGGTTTGAGCTGAGCCATAATTTTATTACAGGGTAAGTCCAACATTTTGGATGTACCAACACTACATGACACAATATCTAGTCTACTAAACCTAGAAGGAGGGAAATAGCAGATTTTTGAAACTTTTTGAAGTAAATAGCAAGCTTTGAAAACATTTGTAGTAAATAGCAAAGTTACAATGTAAATAATTCTTCTTTACATTCACTATGTAGATAAGAATATTTATATTGCAAACAAGAGGGTAAATAAATTATTTTGCATCTTAAATATATTTACTGTGTAAATAAGAATTATTTACATTATAAATAAAAAAGTAAATAAATTATTTCTACCATAAATTTGTTATTTACTACAAATATTTTAAATCCTGCTATTTACTACAATTAGATTTGGAAAAGTGCTATTTACTACAATTTCCGTTTTCTTTTTTTGCTTCCATTGAAAATGTAGCATGAGCTAAAAATAAAAGCTTAGTATAGGCAAAATTTCAAAACAAAATCATAGGATTTGTATATGATAGATAAATAATAAAATAAATGACTCACGATCATACAACTCATTGCAAAAGTAAGTGAGATTTAAAGGCTATCTTTGTCAAATTACCTGGGCTCTTCCTAGAGCAAATGTAGGTATAAGCACTTTTCCTCCACGAGAGACACATTTGTGAACCTATATAGATTTAGTACAAAAATCGATTAAAAAAAAATTCAGATCAAGTCAAGACAGAGGATAAAGCTTTGACACTTGGACAAAAGAAAAGAATGGATAACTAAGTTAAATCTATAAGCAGGAGCAGCAATGATGGATTTTTGTTATTGACATACAGCTTTAAGAAACTCTCTTTCCCGGACGTACTTTGAGTCACGTATAGTTGTTGCATATGTCGACCTGGAACAGGATTACTATTAGGAGAAAGCCTTATACATGGACGAAATCAGTCCATACATTCACAGATAAGCTAGATGAGTTAACAATCTATATGAAAAACATGAATACACATTTCATACTCTGTTATAACAAGGTCCAAATCTAGTCGATCCACTTGAGCTGCTCCAAGATGCCTATCTGGTGTCATATTGTAGTCCCCTGTGTACAGTATAGCACTATCTCCCACCTTTGCATAAAACATTGCAGCTCCAAGAACCTTCAGAACATAATAAGAAATTAGGACTCAAAGAACTACAGTTATAAAATAAGTATAATAATAGTAGTGATAAGAATAGTCATTACCAGGGGGAACATGCAATGCTGGTTAAGAGGAATGCGTTTGCAAATCACTGATACAAAATGCATATTTGACTTACCACATAATGAAGATTGCTAAGGATGAGTTTCTGACAAGTTGCCAATCGTAGGAAAATGGACAAAGTGTTATCCATGAAAGAGAAGATGGAAAAAATCGAATTACTCCCTTTAAATGTGTAATTTTATATTGCCCAGGAAAATTGTTAAAGATGCGGTGGCGCCAATGTTAGGCTATCAGGCATGCTTTATTAGTTTTTAATTTGCTAGTTTAAGTGGACAAGAAAGCTTTATTGCATGAGAAAATACCTCATTGAAAGTCCCAGGACATTCAAGAAATTCACCAAGTTAATTGTTAATAGCATAAAAAGCAAGAATTTTCTAACAGGCTTAAAATGGTAAATTAATAATGAGAAGGAGCCAAATACTCATTTGTATTACTTTGTGCACGACATGGTTAACTAGACTTACATGTCCTGCATAATATGCACGGATTTGAAGGTCTTTATCAACCTGAATTGTCTGCTTTAGATCCACTGCTATAACTGCAATAGGAACCAAATTAAAGTATCAAAAACAAGAGGACAAAAAGGAAACAGAAAAAATAATTCCCAACAAAACCAAGTAGAGGGCAGGTCCCAATAAGGGCGACCCTAGTTTTACTTTGCCAATAACTTTAATGTTTTTGATCTTTAAACATAGCTGGTTGTGGTTCTTGACCGAACCAAACTAAGAAGTGACCCTCTATCTGCCAAATTGGTGACTAGCTTTATACAGGCTAAAAAGAAGATTGACCATCCAACCCATTGAATTTAGCACAATTAAGAAAAGTTATAGGAGCTTCATATACCTTTTTTCATGCATTGCATTATATGATCAGAAGTAAATTGTTCTTCCTCACCCCTACGTTCAACCATGACTTTTCGATAATCCTCCAACATAAGTGGAGACAATGCCTTGGTTGGATACTGCAGCATATATCGTTCTTACTAGTAAAGAAAGAAACTTTCAAGCATTTTATTAATAATAACATACAATATACCAAGAAAAAAAAAGGATTAAGGAGCATCTCAGCACCGTATATTCAAAACTCAATATGCTTTATCTAACAATCTCAAGGCTAAGCCATATTGGTAAAATGAAGAAATTTGAACTTCAATTAAAGAACACATGTAACTGTTGATCCACAAACACAGAAGAGTAATGAACTGAACCACATAGTGCATTAACTTGACTGATATACACTAAACACTGAACTAACTCTCTTTCATCATTAAGTTCGGCTCATGATAACACAACCCCATAGACCCAGAAGAACAGTTGAAAAAAAAAAGGTAACTATTTTATAGCCTACATTTTGAGCTATATAAAAAATGTATACCTTGTGTTTTGGATGTTCTCGAGATTGTACATCTAAATTTTGAATCTACGTCAAGTTTGTACATTTATTGGGTTTACAGTTGAATTTGACTTAAGGATTGATAATTTTACCTTTTATAGTTGATGAATAAACCTGTAATTAAACACTAATTTACGAATTTATCCTTAGTAGGTTAGCTTGAACAAATATATATTAAGATTTTTTTTCTTTGTTTTTGAACAAACATAAACAAACACGTAATTCTTAATTAGATAAAACAGAGAAGGTAAATTTATCATAAGCTGTAGAAGGTAAATTTATCAATACAACGTAGAAAATCAATTATCGACGTTGAAACGAGACAAATTTGACATAAATTTGAAATCCGGAGACACAATCTAAAGAACATCTAAAAGACACGGCATACTATTAAGTATGGAGGATAAAAATAAGTAAAATCCAAAAAAAAAAAAAAGAAAAAGAAAAACATGACGGAAACATTTCATCAAACACTTACTGTCATGTAAATGGGTCCACGGTATCCACAAACTTCAGTGAAATAAGGAAGAGCACCAACATGATCCAAGTGACTAAAGAAGCCCCCAAACAACATGAAAACACACAAAAAAAAAAAGGTCATCAGAATCGAAACAACATCGGCCGAAGCCATCAAATCAGACAACAAGAATCGAGTGACTTACAAGTGGGTGATGATGATGCAATCAATAGCGTCGTCGAAGCTCGACCCATTTTCAGGCATGGGGATGAGAGAGAAATTGGGGTATCGGCGATGGTCGAGATAGCCCATGTGCATCCCGCAGTCAAACATGATTCGCTTCCCATTGATGGAAACCACCACGCAGCTCTTGCCCACCTCTTGCCCTGCGCCTGGAAAAACGGGAGACCTGGTGAGTGTTGTGGATTTTAGATCAGATAAGAAAAAAAGGGCTGAGTCGTTATTGAAGGAGAAACTGAGAAGGTGGAAAAGGAAATGTATGGGGTATTACCGAGGACGAGACAGTCGATTGCCATGGGAGCAACTTTTTCTTGGCGCGCTTTTTTGTAGAAAGTGCTTTTTTCTCTCTTGGTTTTATATTTTGAGCAAGTTCCTTAAGGCTTTTTTGCATGAGACCCTGAACTTTATTCATTTGGCATTTCAGTCCCCTAACTAAAAATTTTGACAATTGGCCTTAAACTTCAAAATCCTCTGTTGCATAACTAGTCCAATCACTAACACTGCCAAAAAAATTTAGATTAGAATGTCACGTGCCTCTCAAGTGCATAGCTTTTGAGGGGGCAAATTGAAGTTAACAAAAAAAATAAAAATAAAAAACAAAATTTATAATACAAAAAAAAACCAGCCAAAAAATTTGTCGTTGAAGGTTTAGGAAATGTTTGTTTTAGGTATTATTTGGCTCCAATAAACTCAAATTTAAATTCGAATATCAAGAATCTTTTGAATATGTGTTTGTTTTCCTAAAAATTTGGTCCTGTTTGGTTTTGTTTTTAAAATTTTTGAAAATATTTTTGCATGTTTTTTAATACAAAAATTTTAAAAACACTCTCAATATAATTCTCAAAAAAATTTATTTTTCAAAACAAAAACATTTTCACGTGTTTTGAAAACAATACCATACGGCCCTAAAGTTTTTAGAGTTTTGACTCCCCGTAAACTCTTGATATTCAGATTTAATCTTATTATATTAATTTACAGCACATATTCTATATTTATAATTAAAACAATTTTAGTATAATAAATAAATGCGTGTGTATGCATGGCATGTAATAAACATATGGGTAGGCACACTAAAACTAATATGGTATGTTATAATGCATGGACATATAATAAATTATCAACATAAAATAAAACATTCAATTCAGCAATTGAGTTGGATTTGACCAAGTTCTTCGGATATTTAAATTACAAACCAATTGAAAAAATAAAAATTAAATAAATTCCTAGTATATTTAATCTTCAAAATCTCCATCAGTCTTCTTGTAATCCTCTTTGAATCGTCGTCGTTCGCCTTTATGGATAAATTGGAAGAAATAGAGAAAATGGCAGGAAATTATACACAAAACCCTACATTAGGGTTTTCCACACATAACAGCACCCAAAACCTGTGGCGAGCACTATCGTGCTAGGCCCTCAGGTTGTGCAGGCTACAACACCCATAGCCAAAGCCGCAGCACCCAACACGTTACACAGCTAATGCCGTGGCACTTGGTGCTTGAGCCATCCTGTACATGTTTTTTTCCAAGTTTCGATGGTTTCATAAATCATCGAAACTCCAACCATCTTATGATCGAGTTTCTATTTATTTAGGTCTTCAATCTTTTAGGCAATATTACAATTATAAAATTTTGGAAAAATAAATTATAAAAACATCCTAACCTTTACTTCCTTGCGAACAACAATTTTGATAACATCAAAAATTATGATAAAAAAAGATCTTTAGAACCATATAATTAACCACCAAATCCACCATCTATATATTCAGTATTCATCATATGAATAAATAAAATTGAACATACATATTAATGCAAAATGCCTACCTATCACATACATACATAATTGAGAACTTATATATTTATTTAAAGCAATTATCTCATAATCAATGCAAAAACTAATATATTCTATAGCCGACTTTAATACCAATTGTTAGTTTTGGAAAAAAAATTTCACAAAAAATAGCGGAAACATGGTTGTGGTGTGGATCATGTATAACAAAAATTTTCTCAAAACCTTTGTAAAATGCGATAGATTATATTAATTTAACGCATGAATAAATATACATCAAACTTTGCTTGCCTAGATGAAAAGAATCGAAATTGAAGGTATTACAAAGGATGTTCTCTTTTAGACAAAACCATATATTCCTCGCCAAGTCCTCGACATCGGATAGATGAATGGGTGGGCATTGGATGAAAATGGTTTATAAAAAGGATCACTCAACTAATGTTTAGTCTCCCGCTAATCTCAACGCATGAGTAAAGCAAGACTGAGAATGGAAGAACACTTTTTCTCTTTCTTTCTCTCTCTACAAGCCTATGTGAGGGTATTTCTGTAAAGTACCTTCACTCTCTCCAAGACTCACAAGTGTGTCTCTCATGAATAGAGGAGGCCTCCATTTATAGAGAGCATCACAGCTAATTAATTGTGGAAAGTATTTTTATTTTAATTTAATATCAAATATTTAATTAAAATAAAAGACACAAGTTTCTCATTCCTATATTTGTTCAAAAATGAGTACACAACAGAATTTTAAAATTTTTAAATCAGAGTATTTTTCAAAACACAAGTTTGACACGTTATATACATAAATTAATGATAGATCTTACTAACCTTTTGTATCTCAAAGTAGGCTCGAATCAGTGTACAAAAGAATATTCCAGAAGAGCCTCAACCAATGAGTTTTTTTTTATATTCTCTATCCATAATCGGAGTATGGGTGGTCATACATTGTATAGCTCTTCCTCCGGTGACTCTCCTTCCAACTACTTGACAAGACCTAGAGCTAAAGTTTTTGATATTAAACAATAGCTCTCAAGGAGTTTCAAAGCTTCTCAAACTAAAGTACTCACTATATGCTTCTAAACTGATTTAAATAACTAAAGAAACTCGCCCCCTATTTATAGTGGTCGAATCTAGGGTTATCAAATAAAGCCTCAAAATTCTTTTTTGTATCAACTTCTGATGGAAAATGTGTCTAAAATCCATATATAGATTATCTCACGATCGATAGGCCAAACTAAAAAATTTGCCTGCTGAACTTTCTCCACTGGTAGGCCAAACTACTACATCGGCTTACCAAACTTGCAATAATCTAGATCCACGAAAATATCTTATTTTTCACCTGAGATTCTTAAATAGAGCCTTTTTAATTCAAATAACCCAATAGAAAAGTTATCTAATCAAAACAATCATATTTGGATAATCTCATAAAAAATAAAATATTATCCAAATAATTTAACATGTTTATCTTGAATAAATTCACAAAATTAATTGAACCAATAAACTGACATGAATTATTAGATCTGATCCTATCAAATTTCAGTCAATCTAATAATTTAACATAAGTCACCAATATGTAGGAAAAACATGCCATATCGTTACAAGATTTATTTTGAGTTAGCGAAGGGACCCGATGGACCTATATAGTTCAAGCTCCTATAATTATAAAATACAATATCCTAGATATGTATTTTATAATTATCAACTTTAACGCTACTCTACTAAAAGCTTAGAGCTACACTCTTAAACTATATAAAATTACAAAGCTTCAAGTAAGCTAACCGTCCACAACATATCATAATGTGTCACATCGCCATAGGATATTCATAATCGGCTTAAGGATAAATTTCATTTTACCTTCTTAATTATTTTTATCTTACATCTATTATCACACCATTGGAATACTTACTATCTAAAGATAGTATACCATTCGGTTACACCTATGTATCTAAATGGTTGAACGCTCGGTTTTCCAATTATAGGATAACCATATAAGAAAATATTATTAACTCTAGAAAAAGAGCTATGGATCTATATCAATGAATAACTAGTCTACACAATCAAAAGTCGTGTCTCTAACATACCGGTATGCGTATCATCATAAAGTCAGGATGTCACCTTTTGATACATCAAAAGACATAAGTCAATAATATAGGCCCATTAGTCATTTCAGGATTAAGATACAATACATATGATTGTCCAAAGTGAATTGATTTGCACAAACAGAATTATTAATCCAAATCATTTCAACTTTATGTCCCAATCCAATACATCATCACCTATGACAATCCACCAATGTTTATACTCACAGAGTCCTACTTCAATGACCAAGACTAGCCATCTCTCATTGGGGATGTAGACAACATAACAATCTTAGCATGTATAAAGCGCCCAACTTTATTCCCTCAATTGAGGATCTTATGATTCAGACCATCAACTTTAAGATTCATGTCTTTCGTATAATCTATCCATTATATGCACGATTCTTAAAGGTTTAGACAGACAGTTTCAGACTTTTGTTTGCTTTTCATACATTCAACAGAAATGAACGTATAAAAGACAACATTTGGTATATAAAAAATAGATAAACTCTTTATTAATAAAATGTCTCCAAAAACATATTACAACATTTTACTTATTAGGGCACTATGTCTAACAATCTCTCACTTACACTAAGTAAACAAGATGACATATCTCGTATCCCTATAGCCTCTACATGCCTCTCGAAAACTCTCACAGTTAGTCTCTTCATGAATGGATTAGCTAAATTATCCTCACAATTAGTCTCTTACAGTTATACAGCAACATGCCCGTCCTCAACGAAGTCCTTTATCACATGATAGTTCCAATGAATATGCTTACTCTTCTTGTGAAATCTTGGTTCCTTAGCATTAGCTATAGCTATAGTGTTATCACAAAACACCAATACTACCTTATCCATACTACGAACAATGTCAAGATCCCTAAGGAACTTGCAAAGTCACACTGTTTCTTTCAAAGCATCACTAGCTGCCACATACTTAGCCTCCATCATTGAATCTGAAGTGCAATCTTGCTTGACACTTCTCCAAACAATGACACCACTGCCTAAATACAGAACCAAAAGTCAATCTTCTCAAATCCAGACAGGATTAAAAATTTAAATCAGTGTATCCTAGAGGTGTGAGATCCTCACCCGAATACATAAGTATATACCCACGAGTCATTCTCAGGTACTTGAAAATATAGCTGACTGCAACCCAATGATTCGGTCCTGGATCTGACCGAAATCAACTTACTATCCCGACCGCATAACAAATGTATGGCCGTGTACAAAGCATAGCATACATGAGATTACCCACTGCCGAAGCATAAGGCACCTTTTTCATCTATTGTCTTTCTTTATCAGACTTTAGTGAGTCTTTCTTAGAAAGAGTAATTCCAGACCTAGATAATTTTTCACCTTTCTTAGAATTATGTATTACATACTTCTTGAGATTTTTATCTATGTATGTAGCTTAGGACAAAGCTATCATTTTGTTCTTCTAATTCCAAACGATTTGGATACCGAGAACATAATTAGCTTCACTTAAGTCTTTCATGTCAAACTACTTGGTCAACCATAATTTGACCAATGACAATGCCCCGACGTCATTACCAATTAGCAGAATGTCATCTATATAGAGTAGTAGAAAAACCACCTTCTCATCCTTAATGTGTTTGTAAACACATGGTTCGTTCATGTTTATTTGAACCCATAAGTCTTGATCACTTGATCAAATCTTTTGTTCCAAGAACATGAAGCCTGCTTAAGTCCATAAATTGACTTTAACAACTTACAGGCCTTACTCTCTTGACCTTTAGCCTTGAACCCGTCTGGTTGCACCATATATATGAACTCATCAAGATAGCCATTCAAAAAAGCTGTCTTGACATCCATTTGTCAAATCTCGTAATCAAGAGTGGCAGCTATAGACAAGAAAATGCAGATGGACTTAAGCATGGCTACAGTGACAAAGTTTCCTCATAATCGATTCATTCCTTTTGTGTGTATCCCTTAACTACCATTCTAGCCTTATAGGTTTCAACTTTCCTATCTGCTCTTCTTTTTATCTTATAAATCCACTTACACCATATGGGTTTTACCCCTTGGGAAGATCCACAAGTGCCCTAACTCGATTAGTCTCCATAGACTTCATCTCAGTGTTCATAGCTTCTATCTAGAGTTTTAAATCAATATCCTCTATAACCTCAACATAAGCATAAGGATCCCTGTCATGTTCAACTGGTTTAGCCAAATAGACTTCACCATTGAATATATACCTCTCAGGTTGACACTTGATCCTTCTACTAAGCTAAAACCCCTCACGTTGTTGTTCAGTTGGTTTTTCTACATTAATTGGATTGGTTTCTATCGGAAATCCTAGAGTGATCGAATCACTCACCAACTCTTTAAGTACCACTTTACTTCGAGGCTTAAAGTCATTCATGTAACTTTTCTCAAGGAATGTTGCATTCATTGAAACCATGACTTTATTTTCTTTTGGATTATAAAAATAACCCTCTTTAATCCCTTTGGGATATCCTACAAACACATAAACTTCTAAACATGTCCAACTTATTCACTTCCTTATACAGGACATGACCCGGACATCCCTATATGCAAATATAGTTTAAGGATGTCTTATTGCCCGTCCACAACTCGTGAGGAGTTTTAGGAACCGATTTTGAAGGCATATTGTTCAAAAGATAACATACACTTTGTAGTGCATATCCCTAAAAGAATAAAGGTAATGTTGAATAATTCATCATGGACCTAACCATGTCCAACAAAGTCCTATTTCTTCTCTCAGCTATGCCATTCTACAACGAAGTGCCCGTCACAATCAAATGGGATAAAATCTCATTCTCTAATAAGTGTTCCAAAAACTCATCGGAGAGGTATTCACCACCTCGATCAGATTGAAATGCTTTTATGGGTTTATCTAATTACTTTTCCACCTAATCATTATATACAGTGTACTTATTTAATGACTCACTATATTGACGGTACTAATAAGACTGTTCTATTCTTAATAAAAATGATATGTACTAGTAATGCTTAGTTAAAGATTCTATACTTTAATTGAATAATTAATTACATATTACTAACTATTTTAATTATCCTTTTTAAATATTTTCTTATATGTAACACTTATATACAATAGTTAAGATCACATAAATAATTATGGAATTTTATTCATAAATTATTCAAAATACATGTACACAAATATAATAAAAAAAATACATTTTCTTTATTTATAAATATGTCATTTGTAAAACATCATATGGTTTGAGGGTATCTGTCGTAACGATTTTATGTTATAGCTCATTTTTTCTGATCACTTAGCATATAAGAGCTTTACAATGTAACAACCAAAAGTTTTGATTAGAATTAATTTTGTCAAACACCCTTGAAAAGAGAGAGAGATTATTTTAACTGATAAAATTATTAGGTCACCCTTGTGGTTATTCAGTTGCTTAAAAACATCGTTCTTTTATTTGCTTTCAAATTGAAAGATTAATATGCATGTTGTATATACAATATTTATATTTTGAACAATGTCATCAATAAAAATATCAATTTGCTCAAAAATTACAAAAAGAAAAATGATCCAATCTAATTTTCTTAGTGTAAATCAAATCTAATTAGATTTTTCCCCTTGAAAATTGGGGTTCCCTAGGCCCAAAACATTATCTTATACATTTTTTTTTTTAAATTTCCCCCATGAAAGGTTTTTAATTGAAGTTTGTAGATATATTTTTCAAAAAAAGTTTCCATCATCTTGCAAACTTAACTTTAGGTTAGGTTACGCCCTCTAAAATTATATTTGGACTCAGCCAATAAATACGTACACAAATGACATAGTAGAATATATAAATTATAATATGTTTGTTGTATTTTAATTTTTTAAAGGTTTAGGTATAAGGGTCTATTAAGAGTTTTAGTCTAAATTTCGCTTGAACAAATGGCTATAATGTTTATGAAGTCACACTTTAAAAAAAAAAAAGCTTATGAAGTTAGACTAGTGTTTTGAATGCGATAATATATTATGTTATCAAAAGGCTTCCTTGATTTCTAGGCCTATAATATTACTTTGCACAACTTTTCTTTTAGATTTTTCCCCATAAAAATTAAAGAATTGTAGGAAATATTAGATTTACTAAAATAATTAATAGAAAATGTCAGTTATTCTTAATATTGTTAAAAATATCAAAATTTTTCATAACATAATATTTTTTTCCATTTTACCCTTTTTGTATTAATTTTTTAATTCTATTTTCTTCTTCTTCTTCTTCTCCTCCTTCTTCTTCTCCCATCGTTGTTCATCATCTCATGTGATCGTGTTGCTCGTCCTCGACTGTCTCGTCATCTACCTCACACTTGTCGCTCTTCTCTCGCAACAAATCCAGCACTTTTCTCTGGCGACAAATCCAATGCGATAGCTCTTTAGTTTCAACCCTACAAAGCTGTCGCCATAGTTGACCTTGTGTCACCACCGTCGACCTCGTGTCACCACCGTCGACCTCGTGTCGCCGTTCTTCTCCTACAACAGATCCGAGCTATTTTCCCACGGATCTAACGCGACAGCTCTAGCTCTACAATCTTTCCCTCTCAATATATTCTCCAGGAACCTCTATTAGCCCGTTTGGCATTGCTTTTGGTAGCTGCTTTAGCTTTTATAACCTCTTACAACAATTTAAGATGTTTGGTAAACCCTGCTTCTAAAAAGCTTCAACTAAAACTACTGCCCAGTAGCAAAAGCTGAGAAATAGCCTAGGGGTTGCCTTTTTACAACAGCTTCTGTTTTGATAATTTAAAATTTTTTAGAATAACCTTAATAATAATACATAATTCCTACTCCACTTATTTTTCTTTAACAAATTGAAATAAATCAAATAACATGTTTTACTGAAAACAAAATGTATTAGAAATGCACTTAGAAATATATTCAAATACTTTCAAAAAAAAACGTATTAGATCAAATAAAAATGTAAATTAAAACAAATAAATCAAATATCGTGTAATATTTTTAGATGCTCAAATGTCACGTTTTGAATTAGAGTGATCAATTTTTTTGAATTTAATTGAAATTAATTAAAACTAAAGCTATAAATATGCTTAGTAAAAATATGTCTATTTTTATCATTATATATCTTCTCAGCAATTTTATACATAGTTACCAAACACCTGTAATTTTGCTTCTGATCTTTATCGCTTGTAGGGCACCATCACCTTTCCTTTCACACCCACAACCATGGCATTCCAATCAATCTCAGGAAAAGGTGATACAAGTTCCAACTCAAAGTTCCTCAGCAAATGGCTCCATATTGCCTTAATTTGCAAATATGCAAATGGCTCACCAAGGCACCCATGTGGCCCTTTGGAATGTCTTATTGTTTCCCCTCTCGCGTTTGCACAATAAAATCGCTGTGCGAACTACGTAGCAGCATGATCAATGGGGGGTGCAATCTCAGGGCTTCCTTGATGCTTCGATACAGGACATCCATCTCAGGCAAAATATCATGATCCACCTTCTTCCCATGCTTTTCCATAAGTTTTTTCTGCTCCTCCAACACGGCAGACAGGTACTCCTTGTGACGGAGAAGATAGGCCCCAGTCCACGTTGAAGTGATAGAACTAGTGTGCTGTCCAGCAAAGAGAGCGGCAATCAACAAGCCAGTGACCTCAGACTCGGTTGTTAGGCGGCCATCTTTGTACCTGGACTCAATAAAACACTGTAGCATGTCATTCTTTGACTTGCCACTTTGCTTACGGGAAGCAATGAAGTTTGCAAAGATTTCTGCCAGCTTCTTGCATGCCTGGTCACAGCAGCGGTGAGCTGGGATGGGAAGGTAAGGGAGGATGACGCTAATAGGAAGCATTCCATTGTCAAGGTCATGGAACAAGGCAGAAACATCAGCAAAGAGCTTGTCACGAACTTCTCGACCCAAAAGACATCTGCTGGCTGTCAGGATAATCAGATGCTCTAGCTCATACTTCAGGTCTTCCTCGCCGCTGTCACCCCACTTGGAGAAGTAATCCTGCCAAATACAAGTGTTGATGGAAAGAATAAAAAACATGAATATCTAAAATTACATATGAATGATGTGAAGAATACAAGACAAATTAAACATTTTAGCTAAGTGGTTGTGTCTTTAGTCAGGCAATGGACAATGAAAACCTACAACACCCAACTCATTTAGCAAAGATCATGCAACTTCATTAGCCTTCATGAGAAGCATACCGTGTATTGTGCAGCTGGTGATTGTTCATGCTCAAACCAAACATGAAAGTATAGCCTAATCAGAAGAATTGACACATACCAGAAGTAAATTTGGCTACTTAATGGTATGGTAAGATTAATTCTAGTAAGCCTTCATAGGAAAATAACTTCACACTTTTCCGCTTGTTTTCAAGGTTTTATCTACTTTGTACTTCAAGCCAAATAAGTTATAAAATCCTAAATGGCTCCTCAATTGGCTGGACTTTTTTCAAAAATCATATCAAGGTTTGGGAAGGAAAAACATATTTAAACATGTTAATTGAAACAACCCGTTTCTTTCAATCAACATTCTAGCACAATTTTACTAGATGTTATTGTTGCCATGTAGCACGGCCTTGGCTAAAGACGCTGTTATTTGATGATATGCAATGCTAAAAAATGTAACCATGTTTAAAGTAATACTATCCCAGACAAAACAACTCAATGAGATAACTAACGCTTAAAACAACAAATATATTTATTCCAACTTCTCACCTCTGCTTCTGTAACCATCTGATCCACATAACCCTTGAGTTTATTGACTCTGAGAGCCTCCGTGAAGAAGCGGAACTGCTCCTGGCGGACTGAGTAATCGACGTCAAAGACGACTCCGGGTCCAAAAGTCGGCACATTGAACTGGTAAACAATGAAAAATGACAGATGAGAGATGAAAGAGATGGGGGTAGGAGAGAGAAAAACAAAAGGGAGAGAAAATGGGTAGGATTGAAAATTTTGAGCTTTTTTTATTTTGATATCAAATAATTAACATTTACTTTAATTGTTTTTAAACATGATATTTGCTATCAATTTGCTTAATAAATGTGACATTTCCTTCCTTCTCCTAAATAATTGGGGTTCTTTTCACTTCGAGGCCCAACATATTGGAAGAATGAGGGAAATAGGCCGTGTTGGGGTGGACTAAAAATCTATAGATATATTTTTTAGGTAAAAAAAATGATAGCATATATTTTTTGAAAATTCAAAAATGCCCATTTTACTAAAACAAAATTTAAGTCAACAAAAAATGGAGTCAGAATTATCACTATAGCTCCATTATATGTAGAATGAGGAAGAATTTAAAGAAAGGGCCAAAAGAAATTTTAATTGGGAAAATGGCTTCTTCTTTTTTTTTTTTTTGGCATCAAAAAACAAAAGTAATTGATAACTTAAACGAAAAAAGGGGGAAAAGCTAAGGAAAAGTTGTAAACCACAATTGAAATGAATAAGCATAGAGAAACGGAGGAGAGAGAGTGTCCGTTCCACCTATGATCTGCAATCTGATAAACAATCCACCTGTAGAACTAATCCATCAATCATAGAGAATGGCAAGCGGGAATGCTAAAAGAAGAAAATGTCTTCAATCACATATCGAAATTGTCGAAATAAATCACAATGGAAAACGTTAACGTTGGTCAGCGTTCGTCTAGGTCCCAAGCCTCTTCGCCAATGGTGCCACCAAGATCGAGATGGATCTTAGGGGGAGAGTTCGAGAACGAAGCAAATTAAAAATTTTGTAATTTAGGGGCATTTTGATCATTAACCAAATTTTCTTCTAAAAAGTCTTATTCGCTTATTATTTTATAATGTTTGTAAATATGCTATTTATTTTCAAGTGTATTTAAAATTGATATGTTTGTTAAAATTTTTCCAAAACACTAACTTTTTCTATTTTCTTTTTTAGATTTCACCCATGGAAAATTTTAGTTGAAGTGTTTAGATATTTTTTAAAAAATATATATATTCTACCGTCTTCCAAATTTAACTTTAGGTTAATTTATGTCCCCTAAAATTATTTTCTGCCTGCACTAGCTATATATATAATATAACATGGTATAATCTGAAGATTATAATATGTTATATTTTAAAATTTTATAAACACTAGCTATATATATAATATAACATAGTATAAACTGAAGATTATAAGATGTTATATTTTAAAATTTTATAAGGTTTATGTTGGAACAAAATTTTACAGATGAAAACCATCATCAAATCTTAAAACTCATGTTAATTCATCAAGAAAGTTAGTGGAAGCTTACTTGAATCCATTTGAACGATTGAATTTTTAGTTCTTGATTTCTCAGTCAATACAATTTCTCAGAGAGAAAGTTTCTCTCTTTTTCAATGATCAGATGCTAGAAAAGATACGTACTATATGACTCATGGACCATAATCTTTTATAATATTTTAACTTTGTCTTATTTCTATTTTGGCCCATCATAAAAATAGAAATTAGACTTTAAGTCTCTACACATAATTTTGTACCCACACTTTATGAAATGCTTTAAAACCCAAAACTTTATACGTTATTAGATCACTTTAATTAGACCAACCGTATGTGATAGCCTTAATACACATTTATTTAATACATTAGCCCACATATTATTAGAATTAATTCCAACAATCTCCCACTTGAGCTATATATGAAACTTTGTAAATGTAAATTATACCTTTATGAGCTGAATTGTGCTATCATTACCAAAAGCATCTCCAATCAATCCGGTCCATCAATCATATCAATATTGGATCAAAGCGGTCTTTGTTACATTCAATGTAACTAAGCCTATCAATGGTCACGTATATTAATATAACGAACGACATGAATCAAGTATGGATGGGTAGCAAGGAAATTTCATGCAATGTGATTTTAACATGCCTATTTCCTACTAGTCCAACCTTATTCTTTAGTGAAATCAAATCAAACATATTTAGAGTGAAAATAAACTATAAGCTTCATTTCTGTAGAAGATAACCATAAAATTTGTCTACTATAAAAAAGCATCCAAAATACAAACTCCTACTAAAATGACATATCCTTGAGAGATACAACACCTATTTGAGCAGTATGCTCAAGAAAGACCTTAGGCGGTACTCCTTTAGTAAGTGGATCTGCAACCATAGAGTTTGTCCTAATATGCTCTATAGACATTTTAACAACTCTATACTCTTTCTTTAACAACGAGGAACTTAATGTCTATATGCTTCGACTTTGTTGAGCTCCTATTGTTATTGAAACATAGCACTGCTGACTTATTGTTACAAAATATCTTAAGTGGTCTTTCATTTCCATTCACAATTCGCAGCCCAGTGACAAAATTTCGCAACCATATCCCATGGTTGGATGCCTCATAACATGCTATAAACTCTAGTGCAATGGTGGAGGAAGCTATTAATGTCTGCTTAGCAATATTCTAGGAAATAGATCCTCTAGCTAGTAGGTAGATATAGCCCGATGTGAATCTCCGACTATCTTGGCATCTAGTAAAATCAGAATCAGAATACCCAATGATCTCTAACTGATCCGATCTTCTATATGTGAGCATGTAATCCTTCGTTCTCTGTAAATACCTCATGACTCGTTTGACCACTTTCCTATGATCCATCATTGCATTACTTAAGTATCTGCCTAGCATCCCAACAATATACGCAATATCTAGACGCGTACAAACCTGAGTATACATCAGACTCCCTATGGCTAACGCATAAGGAATCATTTGCATCTCTTTAACTTCAAAGTCATTTTTGGGGCATAGACTGAAACTAAACTTGTCTCCCTTAGCAACAGGGGTGTCACATGGTTGACAATCTTGCATGCCAAATCTCTTAAGTACCTTTTCGATATAGCTTTTTTATAATAATCCAAGTATACCCCGAGAGCGATCCCGGTATATCTGTATGCCTAATACAAAAGAGGCGTCCCCAAGATCCTTCATCTCAAATTTCTTTGATAGAAATCTCATGGTTACATGCAATAAGCCTATATCATTATTGGCAAGCAATATGTTATCGACATACAAAACCAAAAAAATATACTTACTCGCACTGAACTTATGGTATATACAATAATTGACTATATTCATCTCAAAACCGAACAAGATAATAACCTGATGAAATTCGTAATACCACTGACGAGATGCCTGCTTAAGCCTATAGATAGATTTCTTCAATTTGCAAACCATCTTCTTTGCATCTCTCTACACAAAGTTCTCTGGTTGCATAATATAGATCGTCTCATCAATCTCGCCATTGAAAAACGCAATCTTAATATCCATCTGGTGAAGCCCAAGATCAAAATGTGCCATCAATGCTATTATAGTCCTAAAAGAGTCTTTCAAAGAAACCAGAGAGAAAGTCTCTTTATAGTCGATGCCTTCCTTTTGAGTAAAGCCCTTTGCAACAAGATAAGCCTTATATCTCTCCACACCGCCCTTTGAATTCCTCTTGGTCTTAAATATCCATTTGCAACCAATAAGTTTCGCACCTTCAGGCAACAGGATAAGATCCCAAACGTCATTGTCTTACATGGGCTTTATCTCCTCATTCATGGCATTAATCCACTCTTGAGATTTAGAATTTTCCATGGCTTAACAGAAGTTGATTGGATCATCTTCCACCATTCCAATGTCAATCTCATGTTCTTAGAGAAATATGATATAATCATCAGAAATCGCACTTCTACTTTCTCTAGTGGATCTTCTCAATGGCATAAGTTCTTGAGGTGGTAAAGTTTGTTCTTCTGCAATAATTTCTGGAATAGGAGGTTCTCGATATTGTCTTGATTTAGATTTGCTTCTTGCATAATGTCAGGAATGAGAACTTGATCAATGTCAATAACAGCTGTGGGAGTATCAATATATTCCTCTTTAAAGACAAAGTCCCTAGCCTTATCTCCCCCCGCAAACTCAATATCCTCAAAGAACCGAGCAGTTTCTGTCTAGAAAATCAACTTAGTAGTGGGATCATAAAATTTGTAACCCCTTAACCTCTCAGAATATCCAATAAAATAGCAACTGACAGTCCTAGAGTCCAGTTTCTTTTCATTTGGTCTATTAGGCCTTGCCTCAACTGAACAACCCCAAATGTGCAAGTACTTCAAACTAGGCTTCTTGCCTGTCCAAAGCTCATAAGGAGTTTTGGCAGTTGCTTCTATTGAGTATATAAGCTGCAGTCTTTAAGGCTTCTCCCCAGAGAGATTCTGGTAAGGTACAATGACTAATCATACTCTTCACCATGTCCTTAAGTGTTCTATTTCGCCTCTCAGCAACACCATTCATGCTAGGTGATGCCGGCATGGTGTACAGTAAGACGATACCACACTCCTCTAGGAACTTAGCAAATGGTCCTGGACATTGTTCACCTGATCCGTCATATCTGTCATAGTATTCTCCACCACGTTTAGATCTGACGCCTTTAATTCTTTTACTGAGTTGGTTCTCAAATTCAACCTTAAAATTCTTAAACACATCCAGTGACTGGGACTTCTCATGAATGAGTTACAGGTAGCCATATCGTGAGAAATTGTCTATGAACATAATAAAACATTGTTGACCATTCTAAGAAGCTATAGGGAATGGCCCACAAATATCCGTATGAATTATTTCTAAGATGTCTGAAGCCCTGTTGGCACCTAATCTCTTTATGTTTATCTGTTTCCCCTTTATGCAATTAACACAAATTTCAAAATCTATAAAATCAAGGGGATCAAGAATCCTGTCAGACATAAGCCTCTCAATTCTCTGCTTGGAGATATGACCTAATCTCTTATGCCATAATGAAGCAAAATTCTGATTGATTAATTTTTTCTTTACACCGCGTGTACTTATATGAAAGGTTTCATTAAATGTGGCAACCGTATCAAGAAAATAAAGGTTATCATAAATAGATAAAGAACTAGAGCCAATAACTTTTGAAGTTTGAAAAAGACTAAATTTATTATTTCTAAATGAACAAGAATAACCGAATTTGTCCAATACAGAAACAGAAACCAAATTCTATCTAAATTACCTTGTCCCTTCTGTTGTTTCTTTTGTGGCGCCGCACCTATAGCTTCCTTACCTTTCTTCCTTTTCTTTTTCTTGTCCTTAGTGGTTGTAGCCAAATGAGCACGTTCTGCCTTCCTTGCTTCAATCTTTCCTCTTCTTACACACAATATGAGATAAGCTCATTAAGAGACCATTTGTCCTTTTAACAGTTGTAGCTTACCTTAAATTAACTGAACTGTGCAGGAAGGGATATCAAAACTAAATGCACGAGTAACTCCTTAGATTGCTCTAACTTAAGTGCCTTTAGTTTTGAAGCAAGATTAGACATCTCCATGATGTACTCTCCTATGTTCTCGTTCCTTTATACCTCATTAAAATAAGGTTTGCCAAAAGTATACTTGTTTCAGCTTTTTTGTTCTTGGCAAACCTCTTCTCAATTTTCTCAAGAAATTGGCTGTAGTAACCTTTTCAGACATAGTGCCCCTAAAAGTTTTTTAAATAGCACGCTTTATGATCATTAGACTCATGCGATTCGAACGATCCCACCTTTCCATGTCCCTCTTATCATCAAAGGAACTGTTATTTGTAAGGTCAGAAGGTCGTTCAACCCTCAACACAAAATCGAAATCTATGACTCCGAGAACAATCATAATGTTCTCTTGCCATGCCTTGAAGTTTGTGCCATTAAGCATGGGAATTGAATTGATGCTAGCAGAAATATTAGAAGCAAAACTTGCAACTAAACAGAGAACAAAATAACAAAATAGCAAAATAAGAAGCTTACATAAGTTCCATATCATACTTAAATAAATTCAAATAATGGTAGGGCCCATCACAAGATACCTAGCACAACATTAATATTTAGGCTTTGGACAGAAATATTAACTTGTGAATGGTACTCTTGGTATAGTAATCAAACATTGATAATAAGTAAATGTCAAACAATAAATCTTCTTTTGGGTCGATTTATTATTCACATGTAAAACCGAATAATCATTACATGTTTATTACCATAGGTGTACTTGCAATTCTGTCAAATATTAACCTTCTTTTGGGCTTGTCAATATTCACATACGTTGCATAGACACAACCATTTATATTTTAAAATAATTTAATTTCCACTAAAGAGGCCATTTTGGTGACATGTTGCTTCAATTAATTCATTTCAAAATACATATAAAATACCAATATTTGAATTTAAAATTGCACCACAAATGACCAAAATTAAAATAAAAAATAAAAAAATATTTTTTGGTCAAAGTCAAAGTCAATGGTCAACGGTCAATGATCAACGGTCATACCTTAAAGTTAACCTGGGTCAGGTCCCTATGGGAGGTTACTGTACAGACAATTACCCCTATCCAGCTCTTTACCCAAACCCAACCTATTAACCTATTATTTGACCCAATATTAAAACCAACTAAAAAAAAAATTGACCCAAGTCTTTTTTTTTTTTTTATTCTTGGGTCAACCAGTGGTTGAGCCACTAGGTTTCTTGTCGGTCATGGGCTCCTAAGGCCCATGTAAAAGCAGCGTCCTTTTTTTTTTTGGTGCCTTGTCACCCAGGGGTTGAGCCCCTGGGTTTCATCTGGTCACGGGCCCTTATGATCTGTGTAGATCAGATGCAATTCTAGGCTGAAGCCCAAAATCTGATTCTTGCCCAAGGGTTGTGACCTTTGGGAATCGCTTTCAGGCGGTGGCTAAGGCTGCCACCAAAGGATCTTCACCATGGCTCTACTCACCGATGAAACCTGACGATCGCGCCTAAAGAGCGCCAGTTCCAACTGCGAAATAGCAGGCCGCCAGCCTAAACCCAACAATAGCCCCCCTTTTTTTTTTTTGTCTCCTTATGCAACGGCTTTTGGTAGTCGTTTTCATGTGTTGCTGCCACCAGAGGCTACGATTCTCCCTCTCCGGCGAGGCCGAAAGGTCGTAGCCAAAATTGTTTGCCGGCAGCAATGAGATTGCCACCGGTAATCTGATGGGTTACTAAATCTACACAAAACGATTTCAATGAAATCATAAATGCATACATACATTCGTTTAGAATTGGTCGTGAATGAATAAAACCAAATAACGGAATCCATATTGACTTCAACCAAATTGTATACATATATATCAAACCAAATTGTTTGTGACTTCAACGAAAACAAATCCTTTATGCATTGAATCCATATATATATATATCTTAAACAGTCATATAGCAACCGAATTGTATAATATAAATCCATATACATCTGAATAAACTAAAAATTTTAAGAAAATATTTCTCAATGATTCAACATGAGACGACTCTGATGTCATTTGTTGGAACAAGACTTTACATATGAAAACTATCATCAAATTCCATAACTTATGTTAATTCATCAAGAAATTTAACGAAAGCATACTTGAATCCATTTGAACGATTGAATTTTTGGTTCTTGGTCTTCTCAGTCAATACAATTTCTCAAAGAGAAAGTTTTCTCTCTTTTCCAATGATGGGATGCCAGAAAAGATACGTATTGTATGACTCAGGGACCATAACCTTTTATAATATTTTACCTTTGTCTTATTTCTATTTTGGCCGATCATAAAAATAAAAATTAGACTTTAGTTTTCTACACATAATTTTATGCCCATATTTTATGAGATGCTTTAAGACCCAAAACTTTATTCTTTATTATATCACTTTAATTAGACCAACATTATGTGATAGCCTTAATATACATTTTTTAAATATATTAGCCCATATGTTATTGGAATTAATTCCAACAGAGTTTAGGTATAAGAGTCCGTTGTAAATTCTATTAGAGTTTTGGTCCAATTTTAATTTTTTTGAAGCGGCGATTAAATTAATGATGTCAGACTAGTTTCGAGTGTTATAATATATTTCTCTTTATCTAGCTTTAGATACATCTTTTCCAAAAAAAAACAAAAACATCAAGGAAATGCCGATAACTTTTGAAAAAATTGTAAGAATCAACAATCAATATATCTTTTAGTTTTTTCATTTTATCAATACCTTATGAACAAGATATTAAATTTTTTATCACCTAACATTTTCATACACTGCAAAAAAGTTGACATGTTGACAAAGTACAAGTTAAAAAAACTTGTACCAAGTAAATTTTTTATTTACTACTATTCATTATAAATATTTTCAAACCTATTGTTACTTCAATAAGTTTTTGAAAAGGTGGCGTTGAATACAATTTTTGTAGTATATATAAAAAATTCATATAAAAAATCCTTTCTTTCTGCATTTTTCAATGCTTATGTACTATCATTAAGAATGTTGTTTCAGAGTAAACATCCATATTCTATTTGTTTTTTTCCATATTTTCCATGCTGTATCTAGTTCATTTAATGAACAAATCACAGTAACATATTTCACTTTGTCATGGTTGTAATGTTTTCCTCTAGACGGGGAAAAAAATATTGCTAATTCTTTCACACCCTACAGACTAGTCGACAGTTGGGTTTAACAATTAAAATAAATAAATAAATAAGTAACTAAAACCAAACCAAACCAACCAACCAACTAATAAACTCACTCTTGAAAGAAATAACCAAATTTGTGCAAGGAAGAACCCATAAAATTTAGTCACGCATTATCGTAACAGTAAAAGCTACATTTCATGCCAACTTGCAGAGTATAGCTCAAATCACCCAACATTCAAAAAAGGGCACAGAGAGAGAGAGAAATGAAACATTTGTCCTTTTTTCTATAAACTCAATTTTTCTTTCCAGCTGACTTCTATAATTTTCGTTTCGTTTTAACAGTCTCTGACAGGAAAATCACTTGGTATAATTAGCGTATAATTCAAGTCCGCATTTATAACCAAGATAAGACTAGACGAGTTAACACAACCATAAACGATCTTATCTCGATCTGATTACAAGAATATTAACAAACCCTGATCCACGGACAAATCACACTAGCTGCAATTACAAATATAAACTGCCAAAGAAAAAAAAAAGGCAAGAACGAGTGAAAAAAAGCCAATAAGCTAACTATACAATCACACAACCATATTGTTCACTCAAGAAACCTGACATAAGGTTAGCCCAAAGTCAATCACGTTCCTCTTTTCCTTTTTTAATGCTTATCTCTCCCTAAGCAGCAGGGGGAAATAACATTCTAAGTCAGAAGCATACTGACTTTCTTGCTCGAATGTTACTCTCTTTTTCAGATTTTCTTTTCGGGTCTTAGTCGAACACAGGATCATCGGCGTGCTAGCTACAATCTTATAATCAATCATAAGAAGAAACAAAAAAGGAGAGGTAAAGAAATGGAAACGGAATGCGAAACAAGGCCTATTCGGGTTTACTCCTTATCGTGGCTGGTCTGCACGACTTCTTGTCATTGGGTGCTACGTGTTATAATCCACCTCTTCCCATACTTCTGCAAAGGTATTAAGAACGTCAACTTCTGTACGTTTGCCCGAAACAGCAATCAAGTGAGCAAAAACATATGCCCGCACATGGCCCACAAGTTTATCAAACAATAGTGTAAAAGGTAAACTACCCTTGCCCTCAGAAGGGCCGTGCAATTGAATGAAGAGACAAAAAGGGATGATGTAAAGATGACAGAACCAGATACAAGCACTTAATGCTTAGAATGACATGACATGTAAAATCTTTCTAGAAAGATAATATTTGCTATCAGCAGCAAGCTATGATTACCAAATGAAAATAACAATACATAGGAAAAAAATATTTAATGTGTCAAAAAACAAAAAAGATTTGGCACGGTGGGAAGGTAGTATGAGAAGTCACTTCATCTCCTCAAAAGATAAATGTTAATCATAGCAATGCATGAAGCAAACCTAACAAAAAGAATGGTCAAAGGTAAGATGAGAGCGATTGGGTACCTTCCAGCAAGCAGAGTACTGTTTACAGAACCTTTAGCACTTCCAAACCTCTTTGCTCTATTCTCATGTTCTTTCTCAACACGCATGGCAGCTACCTCCTTCTCCATTGCAGCAACTTCCCTTCTCATCTTCTTCGCCTCAACTTCCATTGCCTTAGTCAGTGTATCTACCTTCTTGGCTAACATCTGAACAATAACAATTATAATCAACCATCTATTTAATCTGAACTAAAACTCTATATCACAAGACAGATAAGAGAAACATGCAAACCTCAATAGCATCATCCTTATCCTTCAGGCTTTGATCTTTTTCATGACCAGCTTTCCTCAAAGCCATGACCTCTTTCTGCAGCAACTCATACAAAATGCCTGGGACACTATCCTTAGTATCTGCCGTTGAGAATTCAGTTGGCTTATTATCATCCGAAGTTCCTTTCCAGTTATTAGGTGCCTCACTGTCCTTTGTAGCATCACACGACTGGTTAAAGGAGAAGTTGCCCGAACCATTGAAAAGGACCTTACCCCGGTCCAGTGATCTTGTACCACCATCAAATGATTTTGATGTGCCTTTAGCATGCTTCAACACTGAACTGGTGCTAGATGATAAGGATCTCGAAGACGGTGTTCTCTTGGATAAAAAGCCATTTGAAGTTAATTTTAAAATATTGTCAGTTCCGCCAAGGGACTGGCGACGAGAAGGTCCATTACTCACACTTCTTCCCTCTGCTGTACTGCTTTTGCTACTGTTAGAAGTTCCTCGCAAACTCTCCTCAAGCACTTTGAGTCGCAAGTGAAACTTTTCCTGGGGAAAAAAAAAAGAAAAAAGAAAAAAAAAAAAGAGAAAATATTGTCATCAACATATCATCAAAACAAATAACACAAGGTGAAATTGATAAAGCACATCATTACTTTCAACTGAGCTTCAGACTTGGCAGCTCGTTCAGCTATAGCAAGCTTGTCCCGAAGTTGCTGCATTTCTCCCTGAAAGAACAAAGTTTGATAATTACACAAATGACCGCGCCAAGCCATAACATGGTGTCAAAAAGGATATTAGGCGCTGTAATTGAAAGGGGGGGAAAAAATAGAACCATACTTACTTGGAAAAATCTCCGTTCTTCAA
This sequence comes from Artocarpus hirsutus, assembly GCA_946598075.1. Taxonomy (NCBI): domain Eukaryota; kingdom Viridiplantae; phylum Streptophyta; class Magnoliopsida; order Rosales; family Moraceae; genus Artocarpus; species Artocarpus hirsutus. The sequence goes on along the minus strand of CAMOHE010046653.1, from coordinate 7,174 downwards.
GCCATTGTTTTACCGGCATAACTTTGTCATTTGCATCCTTCCATTCATTTGCTACCACTACAGCTACTCTATTTGCCGTTACCTTTGCACGAGCCAGCTCCCGGTCAAGAGTTTTCCTCTCCTCCTGAGGAAATGAACACCAACCTTACTAATTGAAGCTACTATGGAAAATTATCGATGGAAAGAACAACTGTCAAGACGGCACATAGAAAAATTTGAGAGTATTACATTCATTTCCTGTACTTTCCGCTGATAATCCCTCACCGCATTTGCAGCTGCACCACCAGCAAGAACAGCTTCTTCCAACTCTCTCACAGTTTGAGTAAGCTTTTCAACTTCAGCAACCTTTTGTCTATGCATTTTGTCTAATATTTTATTTTCTTCCTAAAACACAGAAGCAGCAAACTTTTAAATCCATTCTACTTGTACACAGTGATCAGGAAAAGTATGCAAGCTATATGCACGCTAGACAAGGAGTATCGTGCTTGTTTTGGCTCACCTGACAAATTTCTATTTGCTTCATCAACTCTTGGTTTTTATTCTGGAGATCATCCACCATAGACGCCTTGGCCAAGGCAACCTGAACAGTCCTCTCAGCTTCAAGCAGGGCTGCTTCTTTTGATTTGGTAAGTCTATCAAGAGCTTTATTATCGTCTTGAAGCTTTGCAATCTGCAAGGAAACCAAAAACAATAAAATCCAGCAACTTCTTTCACTTTTTCCTTCACGAACATGGAATCACTATTAGTATTATCTATTTAAGAACAAATATAATACCTCTTGCCGGGCAAGCTTGAGTTCAGCCTCCAGAGGTGCGAGAATGGCTTCTATCGGAGGCATATCATCGTCCTTTTGAGCAGCATGAACCCTTCTAAGAGTAGCTTCAGCAGCAAACTGAGCCGCCATTGAAGCCTTCTTCTCATCATTGATTTTCTTTATTTCAAGATTCTGGAAAACGTGTTTTATTACTTTGATGAGTAACCATACCCAAGAGTAAATTAAAAACAAAAAGGACGATTTTTAAAGTCGTTGAGAAAGGCTTCCAATAATACTTTGCTTTCTAGAAGTGATTCCGTTAACTTCAGCTTCTCCTCCACCTTAGACAGTTCTTCAGTAAGCTACATAAACCAAAAGACAAAATATAAAGTCAGCGGCCATCTTAATGAGAGGGATAAATCAAAATTCAGAATGCCACTGTTTAAAACAACAAAAAAAACTGAATAGCAGATCCAACAATCATTTTAAATTTCATGAAGCAATGCAACGTCCAAAGATTTTCTTCACGAGAAATTGCAAAACAACGGACACATCAACACCTAAAAACAAAAAGAATGATGGACAGGTGGCAAAATAAATAGAGAATGTGCGACCCCAAGACCATCTCCAAAGGATGCTAAAATTTTCTCTGAAGTGTAATAAGCATTGCAATACATCTGAATGGAATTTCAGGTATATGGAATCCCATGCGTACAATAACAACCCAAGGAAGAAAGTTTGACATTTGAGATTATTCCCAGCCTCGATTGATACAATAACTTACCTAATTAGTTGTTACCATTGAAAGTTTCACACTTTTTAACAGACACATTACCTTTCATACTTCAAATGAAAATATGAACAAATAATGTTATCTCTTTCCACTATCAAATCAATAGAGGCAGCTAAGAAAATGGAAATGAACTTGTAATATAACCAACAAATTGATAACACTTTAATCAAGTAAAGAGAACCTTAATACTGAAATTCAATATTATTGAGACACTCGAGCTGACTGATGTAGTATCAACTCAAAAAATTAAAATGTCAATAAGACAAAAACCAGAAAGAACTAAAGAGAATAAAAAATTACCTCTTCAACGGCCTTTTCCCTAAGCCTTTCAGATAACCTAAGTGCCTTGATCTCCGCCTGAGCTTCTCCCAACTCTCGATCCTTATCTGAAAATCAAAACCGTCAAAACAGGAAACTAAAAGGAAAAAAGGAAAGAAATTCAAAAAAACAGAATATAAAATCAAGCAAATCCTGCTCCAAATCTCCACGGAAAACGACAGGATCGGAACCGCATTCGTACCTCTCACTTCGTTCTCCCGCCGATTGAGCTCGACCTTGACCGGATCAGAGCCGTGCAAGAGGTTGAGGAAGTCATCCGCGTCAAGGCTCGGCCTAAAGGAGCCCCGCCTCCGCGACGAGCTCTTCCCTTCCTTCAACGACCCGGACACAGCAAGCGGCGCCGGCGACGAGCCATTGCCCCCTCCGCTCGCCTCCGCCCCTCCAACCTCCCCAGAAAGCTCCGCCATCTCCGATCTGAGCGATTCACACTCTCTCTCACATCCAAATGCGCCTCGGGATCCAAAATGCTAGGGTTCCAAAATACAATTTTAGAGAGAGAGCAAAAAAAAAAAAAAAAAACTGTTGTTAAGCGAATGAGCTTGGACAGAGATAGATAGAGAGAGAAAGAGAAGAGAAAAAGCAATATCCTCAGTTGTTCGTTGTTTCTCTCTCTAGATTGTGATTTAAATCGTGTTGTTTGTACGTCTCCGGTTACAGAGAGAGAAAGAGAGAGAGTGTGTTTGTGTCTGAGAATAGGTTAATCCAATAATTAACTAAACCAAACTAATATATGCAATAGTAGAGAGCTTTGCTGTTAGTGAGCTTGATCCGAGAGAGCAAGTTCTCTATCTCCACGCTCTATTAACCGCATGCACTTACTACTAGTATTACCACCACTACTCCTTTTTTATTTTTGCCTTTTTTCTAAGGTCTTCATTTAATATTCGTTTGTTTTGGCCCCCGATAAAAGCCCAGGGATGCGTAGTGCGCACTCTCACGCAAAGGTTTAGGTGTGCGTAGTGCGCGTAGAGGTGCACGTTAGTCAAGCACTAGAGGCTGAATTGCTTCGCTTTTTATTCCCGACATCTCTCTTGTTGCTGGACACTTGGACTCTGGATCGGAGATGACCGAAAATTAAGAAAATAAAATAAAATTACTTGTGGTGGACAGTGTATGCGCTTCGAGAACGTCTCGGTAGAAATTTTTTTTTTGGTAAAAATTATTATTTTACTAATTAGATTAACTCTGTAGGCAATTTTACCTTAGAGGAAACAATTTTGCTCAACTTAATCATTAAGTTATGATTTTAATAGCCTGATCTATGACTGAAATAATTTTATACTATACATTATAAATTTTTAACATAAACAGTTATAAATTAGACCGATAAAATCCTAATCTGACAATTAGATCAATTTTATAGGCAATTTTATATTAGAGGAAACAATTTTGCTCAACCTAATCGTTAAATTAAGATTTTAATAGCCTGATCTATGATTAAAAACAGTTTTATGTTATGCATTGTAAATTTTTAAGATAAACAGTTGTAGATTAGATTGTTAAGATCCTAATCTGACAATTAAAACACCTTGCTCCACCGATGAAACAAAATTGAATTTTTCATTAAAAAATTTCTTAATTTTGTGGTAGTTTGATGTATAGATGTTCATGTTAAACATTTGCAACTCAAGACATAAAATTTTCAATCTTGTTGATCCGTTGAAAAATTAATTCAACGACTAAAACAACATTTTCCATTAATAGGAGAAAAACAATTTCTATCATAAAAATTTCAATATTATATATTTTTCTGGTATGATTTTGTGTACAGTTATAAGATATTGGGGAAGTGTGGTTAGAACCGAAATTTTTGAATTTTCTATAACATGTAAAAGGTTTATATTGTATCTCACTTATTCTGAAAACTGTAGCATTTAAGAGTTTTACACTGTAGCAACAAAAAAAATTTAATTAAAACTGATTTTGCCAAACACCTTGTTAATTATTTAATATTTGTTTATCAGTTCATTAAATTTTATATTTCACATATAAAAGACAAAAAATTTGATAATGAAAGGAAGAATGGGTCACAAAAATTTAATTTAATTAAACAATGTGACTATACATCTACCAACTAAAAGGTAAGAATGGCAACACAGTGGAATAGGGTCGAGGAATGCTTTTTTGGTTCCCATGATGTTCCCCAATATCATTCTCATCCCCGCCCTCTTCCCCGTTAAGGAGAGGTAGGGACGAAACCATGTTTGGGAAGCCTCCTTCATAATATAGCCGACAATTTCGGATATAGCATGATGACACGATACGAAAACAACACGATATAAACGGGTTTAAACCGCACGTATATTAATTGGGCCATAGATGGGTTAGCATGAATAACATGAAAATAAACGTGTTAGATTCGTACTAGCACGTTTAATTAAACGTACAATAAACATGTCAACACGACACGCACGTTTAAGCTGAAAAAAAAAATCAGATTTTATAGGTGCAAGGATTCAAACCTTACACCTAAGGGGCGTTTTATTCCTCTTTCCACCACCATACTAAATTAGCGTTTGACATCAAAAGATAGGCTTTTTTTGTTTTAATTTATTATGGTTTTACTTCATCTTTCAAAAGTCCTACATCGAAAGTACACATGAAGTCTCTCTCAACTCCACCCTATATCATAAGCACTCGGTTTCCTTTGCTCCTATGCATTGCCATAAAGCCTTTTGGCTTTAAAATGGTTCTCCAATTTGGAGAAAAAATTGAGTTTAAAATATTTAATTACTAAATATTATTATTTTTTATTTTAATATTTAAAGCCTTTTAATTTTGGCTTTATTTTATGAATTTTGTTAGTTTCATTGAAGATATTTGTAGAAGACTTGTAAAATACTTGGAAAATTGAAATGAAGTTTAAAAAATATTATATAATAAAAAATTATAAAAGTTATATAGTAAAAAAATAAATATTAAGTTTTGATTTTAATTGTGTTATTAAACGTGTCATAATCGTGTTAACCTGTTACAGTATGATTAATAATCGTGTTGTGTTACGCATGTTATAGGCGTGTCATGTTAGTATTTATATTTAAAGCACGTTTATTAATCGTGTCGTGTTCGTGATCAACGTAATCGTGTCATGTTGTAATCGTGCTGACACAAACACGGCACGTAATACGACTTTGCCAACCTTACTTCATACCCACCCCAATTCTCGTAATGATATGTATTGTAGATCAAAATTTCAATAATTATAAATAAAAAAAGTTGAAATTCATATAACTTCAGTCCATATTGGATATTTAATAAGAAAAAAATTCAACAATATATATTCAATATATATGTTGAGAACAAATTAATATCAACAATAATAATAAGCATGCTTTTGATAAAGAAATAATATGCAGGTTCTGAAAAACATGCATATTGGGTAGAAGTGAGACAGAGCGCACTTCTCCCATCTCCGTTGTGCGAATGACTCAGGGACAAGAGTTTGTCGTAATCCCCAACTATCATCCTCCATCCCTACTTCGTTCAAGGTTAGTAGCGGCGAGGAGTATTGTCATTCCTACAAAGAAAAGGGAAAATTCTTTAAAAAAGAATGTTACAAAATGTGAATATTTTATATATAGTTAATTTATTTAGTAACAGTGATGAAGAGAATTAGGTTCACCCTAAACCTTTTTTGTCTCTGTTAACCTATCTGTATATATAGGTATACATATAACAAATTTAACATAACCCCTTCTGAAATTGAAAATCTAATCTCATAAAAGATATGTTTTTCACAATGATGCCTTCTAAAATTATCATATATTTGCAACTTGCCCCTGAACTTTTAATTTTAACATGTTGCACCTTGAACTTGTAATGCATTATTAGGTTCACGTGTTTATAACATTTTAAGTGGTTTTGATCCTATGGGCCTATATGAATTGATATTTGGTAGGTGCAAGTTTCAATTCATTCAAATTTCAAAACAGCAAGGTAAAATACTCAAGAAATTTTTAGTATATTAAATGGGCAATATTTAAGGAATTATTTAAAGTAAATTATATTGTACAAATTGTGCAAACTAAATTTTATGATAAAAAATTGTTAAGTATTTTAAAAGCAATTTTAGTGTCATAAAAATTATTGTTTAAATCTAATTTTTGTGACAAATTTAATAGGAATAAATATGGAATTTTTAGGATTTAAAAATTATGCCATGCTCCTAAACAAAGAGTAAATGATATGAAAACAAGCTAGAGAGCTTAGTTGTTGTAGAATGTGTTGCAACAAATTTTAAAATGAAAATGTAGTTTAAGAAAAATACTATATGATAACATGAAAATTATACAATATAAAAATTAAACAATATAGAAATTATGCAGCATTAGAATAATGTAGTATGAAAATTATACTACATAAAATTAAACAGTGTAAAAATTACATTGCATAAAGTTAAGTAGCATGAGAATTATAATGTGTGGAGAATATGGATAAGTATGAAAGCTCATAATTGTATAGGAAAATAAACTAGCAGTATTGAAAATATACCGATAATATAGAAAAAATATAGTGTAGTGTAAATTTGTTTTGTTTAAAAAATATATGGGACCCACCCAGGAACACTCCAAAGATGTAAAGTTGGCCACATCTCCCTTGTGGAATCCGGTTTTAGGCCAAGTATTAGGGCAATTTTTACTTCATTTTGGTCCCTAGGATGATGACTTTAAGCGGTCAAGGGCTTAAGTGAAAAGTCCACTTTCTTGCTCCATCAAATTTTGCTTTAAGAAAACAAGAAAAACCGCCCACTATATCCCATGTAAAACCGGCCACCCTAGCACTATAACTCTCAATTAATGTTTGATGATTTAAGCCTCCAGATCATCCAAAGAAGAAAGTTTAAGGATTCATGAGTAAGATTTAGCAACTTTGTAGGTAAAATTCTCAATTTTACCTATTGTATTCAAAAGGTTTTGCTCATGTTTTTAGATGAGATTTTAATGGGATGTATTATGATTATTGTCGAGTGTTTTGAGAAGCTTTTAAGTACCAAAGAGGTGGATTAAAAAGCTTGGAAATGCTTGGATAAAAGTCTAAACTTTAGACTTGAAAGTTTATGTTTTAAATATGTGTTTCAAGTGTTAGATGTATGTTATGGGCTATAGCATGTTAAGTGGACTTTATGGCATGATTATGTTAAGTGTTATATGTATGATGGTGATGATAGAAAGATGAAAAAATGAAAAAATTAAGCAAATATAGGGAAAATGGCAAACTTGGTCATAAACACAAAGTTTAATTATTTTAAGTGCTTGATAAAATGATTTTGAATTATAATATGAAAAGAA
>CAMOHE010046652.1:1243-21316 GCA_946598075.1 Artocarpus hirsutus | reverse complement strand
CACTTACAAAATGAATGAAATTAGGGAGATTATAAATCTTGATGAAGCCAAAGAAAACCAAGTATAAAGCCAATCAATGAGGAAGGACTGAAGTGTGAGTCTAAGGTTACTAGTAGGAGGTCTTTATATAGTTTTTATGTGCAGACTAAAACCTAATCCTACTCTAATTCAGTTTCTTTTTTTTTTTCCTTTTCTTTTCCCACATTTATTCTCTCTTTTTTTTTCTTTCTCGGCAAAGCCTTTGCCGTAAGCCCAAGGCCCAATCTTTCTATTCATTCACGACTAACCAAAAAAGAAACTTACTTATTACATATATATATTTATATAATTTAAGTTATATATATTCCTATATATATATTAACTAAAAACAATTTAATTTATTAATTTATTCTTATTATACTCTATTCAATTAAAACAAAACAAAATGCATCATCACATCATTAATTCATAAATAACCATAATTCTTATATAATTGGCATGAACCTTTCCTAGCACATCAAACCATTCGTCGGTGTGACCTGTAATATCACTAAATAACATATTAGTAAAAATATCACTGTCGTCAATTCTAACATCAAACCTTTCTATTTCCCATTAAATAGAAAAACTGGGTGTTACAGATTCTGAGGCTATTCGTCGACATTCGTACTTTAAAGAATTTTGACATGCGTCTGTATCGACCTTTGATAGAAATGGGGACCCTCAAGTGGCAGAATATTGGCTAGACTCGATCATGAAACACTTGGATACTCTTGGCATGCCAGCGGAGTATCGTGTGGAATTTGCTGCATATAAGTTTGAAGGTGGTGCTAATATCTGGTGGAAGCAGGCCAAACGTGTAACACCTGCCAATTTTCAAGTAATGGATGAATAACGACGTTAAGTAATTTCTTTATTTATATGTGTTATGATATTACTAACTATTTTATGTTAAGTATTATGACAGGTGGAGGCCACATAAAATTGATGTGCTCACAGTGTTCATGTCATTTATGTTGAATGTTTAATAATAATTTTGTAATGAATTTATGCTTTGATGAATTTTAGTGTGTTAAGGCAGATCGGTAGGCCAAACCTTCAAGTTCGATAGGCCAAAATGACCCGCACGGAATGGCAGGATGATGAATATAATCAACAGGCTGGACCTCACAGTTTTGGCAGGCTGAAGTGAACCATCGGCAAGCCGAAGACTATTGATGAGCAATTAGTAGAAATCTCTCATAATTGGTGACAATGATAATTGTGATGATTGGCTTAAATTGGATGATTTATTTTGATTTATTTTTGGATTGATTTCTTAATTTTGGTAATAGGAGGTTTGACTTTTATAATAATTTGGATTAATTGATATGGTTTCCCAGTTTTGAAGAGGTGAAATTTGGTAAGATGAGCTAATCATTTGACTTTCCCTTATTGCTCCCCATTCCCACGTGTATTAGCCTAAATATAGTCAAGAAATTTCTGAAATTAAAGAGAAAAATATCTCTCCCTTTTTTTACACCATTTTCATTTTCACGTAAATGCTCTCTCTCTCTTACGTTTTCTTTCTCTCTCACCCCCTCTCTCTCTTCTTTATGTTTTTCTCCTTATTCTCCCTCTCAATTCCTCTGTTATTATTTGAAAGATATATTGAAATTTTGTTGGGGTTAATTCAAGGAGGTTTGAGAAGAAAATTGTTAAAGGTAAGAACTCAATTTTTAGGTATTTCTGAAATTGTATTTCTCCTTCTTAATCCGACTATCATAATTTTGTCTAGGAATTTTCTTTTGCTCTGAAATTTTAGTATGATGTTCATATATGTGTTAGGTGATGTTCCTCTAAGTTCCACATTATTTTGATTTTTCCACGTTAAGATATGAATTTTTTTCTCTCTATCACTCACAGTAAATTATTGCTGTTTAGTTGTGTTGCACAAATATATGGATATTGTTCTTGATGCAAATGAATGCTATTTTTCACAAAATTTAAATGATACGATCATGTATATGTTAAGTTATGAACTGGAAAGTCTCATGATGAAATGTTTAATATTTCATGTGTTATGGAATTTTTATTGAAGCTAGATTTTTAGACTGCTCTATCAATAAATTATTGGACTCCTTGTTGTGTGATGTTTTTGTATAATTAAATGATTTTATTTGGTGACAAGAATTTTTGTGGTACTGTATTTGTATGTTAATATGTTGTCATATGAATTTTGAGGTCTAAATAAATTTATTTTAATTGTTTGAGAATAATTATCGCATGTAATTGACTGCTTAAATGTTTATAGTTGTTTTTGTCTCTAAATTCAAACACATGTTTTGGATTGTATGGAATTTATTTAAAGGTGATTTTTGGATATGTTGAGTTTTTGGTGTTTATTGCATGAAGGATTTTTTTTATGAAATTATTTTAGAATGTAGCTAATTTATTTTATGAATGATAATAAGGGCTACTCACTGATTTATATTGCTGGCAGTTTTTAAATGTATGTTGTATGACTTGTTTGAGACATTAAATGGAATTTTATGACTAACAAAAAAAAAATCACGATATTATGTTTGTATATTATCATTGTCCCTGCCAAGTTTGGTACTCAAATTGTGTAAAAATGTTAAGTTAATGAGCTATGATTTCATAAGGGTCAGATTGCAACTATATTGACCATTTTGTTCTAATGATTTAAGGTTAATGAAACGTATTATGAATTAATGTTTTTGAGAAATGAATGTATGTGGGATGTATTATGGAATTGGAGATATGTTATGTGGTGATTGAATGATTTCATGCTCTCATGAAAATAATGTTAATTGTTATTTTAAATGAATGTATGACATGAACACACTAAAGAGTGAGCACATCGAGACCGCGGCAACGTCACCTACAAATTAAGGCTAAGTAAACTATCCAAGTAAGTACATTCTCATCTACAATATGATATGATTGTAAAAGTTTGAAATTATGTTAATGATTATATTTATGATGATTCTATGATTATTTTCACTTTATGATACTTATGAAAGATTTGATGTTCAAAAGTTATACATGTTTGATGTTGACGTATTTCAAATTATAAAAGTAAATATATATATGTATCACTTAAATAAGTGTTGCATACCCATGTTTATGTTATGTTATGATGTCATGTTTGGTTTTGAATTAGCTACCCTACGCCTCCCATGACGGCACACCTACAATGATGTTTATGATGCAACACTTGGGCCCTTAAGATAAAATGAATAATGTTTTAATATGGATAATGTAATGAATAATATGTTCCTTATGATGCACTATTATGATGATGCATATGATGATGATGTTCATAAAGTGTTTGTATGTTCTGAGAAATGAAATGTACTTACTAAGCTTAAGCTTATTTTAGTTTTATATCATGTTGTAGATAAGGGTAAGAAGATAATGGATTAGGTGGAGGGCACAGGAAGGCGTGTGAGCTATGCAAGATGGATTGAAAACGGAAGACGCCAAGAAAGAAGTTTTAAAAACTAATGAACTATATTTTATATTTATTTTATTCCTCTTTGAGTACACCTTGAAGTATTAGAACTTATTTTAAAATTATTTTTTTTTTATCTTCGACAGTTGGTCAGCTTGCCGACCATTACTGGTCGGACTGCCAATGAAATAATCGGCCTGTCGATTTTATTGATTTTGAAACTCGGTTTTGCAAAGCCTCGGACAGCCTGCCTTTGGTTGAACATCAGTCTACCTATCCAGTTCAGCCTGCTGAAGTCACAACTTCGGCCTGCCGAACTGTGTATGTAGATTTTTAAAGATGAATTAAAAGTTTATTCAATTTACAATGGTATTGGCAAATTATTAAAAAGATGTTTATGATCAAGTAACTATTTATAATAGATTAAGTTATTAAATATTAATTTATAAAAAAAAATGTATGCATGGATTCCTAGGAATGTTTTCCAAATTAAGTTTCAATCATATAGTTTATCTTAAACTTAAAAGTATTAAGGAATGAATGTAACGACATCTATGGCGTCCGTAAAGGGGTGTTACTAAACACTTGGAAAACAATAGTAACATTAGTTGGGAAAGGATTGAGGAGCTATTCTATGATCGGTACTTTCTGCAACGATATAGAGATCAGAAGGCGACTAAATTTTATAGGTTGCAACAGGGTGATATGTTAGTTCGGGAACACGAGGCGAAGTTTAATGAGTTGGCCAAGTTTGCTCCCTCTACAGTGGCATCAAAACGTGAGAAGTGCATTAAGTTTCAAGAAGGACTCAAAGCCCCTATCCGACGACAGGTGGTTGCCCTACGGCTTAGGAGTTTTGGTGAGCTTGTGTCATCGACAATATCTGTGGAAAGTGACTATGCGTAGTACTGTGAGAATCGAGCCAAGACGTCAAGAGGACCATAGAGAAACGGCAAAAGGAGCACCAATAGTCAACCGACTCTGAGGAAGAGCAAACAGGGTAGTGTGAACAGTGGTAGCAGCAGTTCATCTAGTAGCGAATGCAGCAACCCCTACAGCTTTCATTGCCATTATTGTTAGCAGCTGGGACACATCAAGAGAAATTGCCCTATCAGGAGTACTCGCCTAGGACTTCAGACTAGAGAAGGAGCCAGTCGACAGCCTCAGCCTCAGCCTCAAACTCTACCTCTGCCTCAGCAGTACCCTCAGCTTCAGTTCCATGAGTTCTCACCCCAAAAATTGCCATACCTAGCATAAGGATACCAGCCGTAGAATTTTCAGCATAATGCCCCTTAGTATCGAGCATCGAGTATAGCTAGTGTGCAGTAACCTTTATAGCAGTAGTATCGGCCAACTAACCAAGGATCTAGTAATGTTGGAAGAGGAAAGGGAAAAGCTCTAGTGCAGGTTCACACGATGACATCAGGGAGTTCAGATGCCCAGACCAGTAATACGATTGTCGATGGTACAATTCTAGTTTCTCAGTCCCTAGCACACGTGTTGTTTCATATTGGTGCTACTCATTCTCTCATTTCAAGCTTTTTTGTGCATGCCTTGGGATTAGAGATAGAAGAATTTGATGAACCCTTAGTGATAGCTTCACCCTTGGGGCGGGTATGTGTAAATTGTATGTGTAAAGCTTGTAAAATAAAGATTGGGAATGAGATTTTGAAAAGTGATTTGATTGTAATCCCTATGAGTTCATATGATGTAATCCTAGGGATGGACTGGTTGTCTAAGTATAATGCAGTTGTAGACTGCCAGTTTAGGAAAGTGACCCTAGTGTCTGATAAGGGTATGACGATCACTTACTAGGGTAGTGGTGATCGGCTAATGAGTAAGCATTTCGTGAAGACATGTTTCGAAGGGCGGAAGAATTTAGCTTGTTATGCCTTCCTCATAAACCTAGAATGAGAGCCTAGTGCCACGAGAAGAAACGTAACAATCCTAGTGGTAGATGAATTTGAAGATGTTTTCCCCGATGAGTTGCCAATATTACCACCTCATTGGGAGATCGAGTTTAGTATTGAGTTGCTTCCAAGAATAGCATCAATCTCTATAGCACCTTATCAGATGGCACTGGAAAAATGAAAGAATTAAGGAAATAGCTTTAGGTGTTTGCTGATAAGGGATACATCTGGAATAATACATCACCATGGGGAGCACCGGTTGTGTTTGCTAAGAAGCATGATGGGACCCTCAGGTTATGTATAGATTATCGACAATTGAATCGGGTCACGGTGAAGAACAAATATCCCCTACCTAGGATCGATGAACTGTTTGATCAGTTGGGAGGTTCACGGTATTTCTCAAAGATAGATTTGAGATCAAGATATCATCAACTAAGAATTAAGGAAGAGGATATTCCCAAAACAGCTTTCAGGACCCGGTATAGACACTTTGAGTTTCTGGTGATGCCGTTTGGACTAACGAATGTCCCGGTAGCATTCATGGACTTAATGAATAGGATATTTAGGCCCTATTTGGATCAGTTTGCAATTGTGTTCATCAACAAAATTTTGGTCTACTCTAAGACTTGGAAGGAGTATGAGCAGCATCTCAGGATTGTACTTCATCAATTGTACGCTAAGAAAGAGAAGTGTGAATTTTGGTTAACAGAAGTTAAGTTTCTAGGTCATATCATCTCCAAGCATGGTATTTCAATGGATCCATGTAAGGTAGAAGCCATAGTGGGATGGGAACGATCGAGGACTGCGGCAGAAATTCGCAGCTTCTTAGGACTTGTAGGATACTATTGGAAATTTGTAAAGGATTTCTCAAAGATAGCAGTGCTGTTGACAAAATTGTTCAGGAAGAATGTCAGGTTTGAGTGGGATGAAGAATGTGAGCTCACTTTTCAAGAACTAAAGAATCGGTTGACCTCAGCTCCAGTTCTGATTATCCCCAACAGTAGTGAGCCATATGAAGTTTACACACATGCGTCAGGACGCGGACTTGGGTGCATGTTGATGCAGCATAGACGAGTGGTGGCGTATGGATCAAGGCAGTTACGACCCCAGGAAGGGAATTATCCTACGCACAACTTGGAGCTCATAGTAGGGATTCACGCGCTAAAGATCTGGAGATGTTATCTATACGGGGTGACATTTTAGGTTTTCTCCAACGACAAGAGTTTGAAGTATTTGTTCACTCAGAGGGATTTGAACTTGAGTCAGTAAAGATGGATGGAATACATGGAGGATTACGATTTCACACTGCATTATCATCTCAAAAAAGCTAATGCAGTCGCGGATGTGCTTAGTAGGAAGTCTTCAAGGGTTCTCGCTTGTTTGGCACTTGAAGATTGGAAAATGGATGCGACAGTAAGTGAGTACAGGCTATAGTATTATGAAAACTATGATCGAGTATCGGTATATCACATGGAAACGACCCTAGCTCTCATTCAGATGGTGAAACAGAATCAGTGGTAAGCTCAGCATCTGTAGGGAATCTAGACGTGAATTCAGAACAGAGAGCAGTTCAAAGAAAAAAGGATACATGCAGATGTAGATGCAGTTCAAAAAATGGAGAATTATTTGAACGGAAAGCAGTTCGAAGTATAGATCAAGGCAGTTACGACCCCACAAGCAAAATTATCCTACGCACGACTTGGAGCTTGCAGCAGTGATTCACGCGCTAAAGATCTGGAGATGTTATCTATACAGGGCGACATTTTAGGTTTTCTCCAACCACAAGAGTTTGAAGTATTTGTTCACTCAGAGGGATTTGAACTTGAGTCAGCAAAGATGGATGGAATACATGAAGGATTACGATTTCACACTGCATTATCATCTCAAAAAAGCTAATGCAGTCGTGGATGTGTTTAGTAGGAAGTCTTCAAGGGTTCTCGCTTGTTTGGCACTTGAAGATTGGAAAAAGGATACGACAGTAAGTGAGTACGGGCTACAGTATTACAAAAACTATGATCGAGTATCAGTATATCACATGAAGATGACCCTAGCTCTCATTCAGATGGTGAAACAGAATCGGTGGCAAGATCAGCATCTGTAGGGAATCTAGACGCGAATTTTGAACGAAGAGCAGTTTGAAGAATGGAGGATACATGTAGATGCAGATGCAGTTCGAAGAATGTAGAATTCAGAACGGAGAGTTGTTTGAAGTATGGATTGAGGCAGTTACGACCCCACGAGCGAAATTATCCTACGCACGACTTGGAGCTTGCAGTGGTGATTCACGCGCTAAAGATCTAGAGATGTAATCTATACAGGGCGACATTTTAGGTTTTCTCTAACCACAAGAGTTTGAAGTATTTGTTCACTCAGAAGGATTTGAACTTGAGTCAGCAAAGATGGATGGAATACATAGAGGATTATGATTTCACATTACATTATCATCTCAAAAAAGCTAATGTAGTCGTGGATGTGCTTAGTAGGAAGTCTTCAAGGGTTCTCGCTTGTTTGGCACTTGAAGATTAAAAAAGGGATGCGACAGTAAGTGAGTACGGGCTACAGTATTACGAAAACTATGATCGAGTATTGATATATCACATGGAAACAACTCTAGCTCTTATTTAGATGGTGAAATAGAATCAGTGGCAAGATCAGCATCTATAGGGAATCTAGATGCAAATTTAGAATGGAGAGCAGTTCAAAGAATGGAGGATACATGCAGATGGATCGTTGTAGTTTAGGGAGCGTCTAGCAGTTCTAGTAATTACAGAAGTGACGAAGGCCGTGATGGATGAAGCCCATAAGTCTTAGTTCTTTATTCATCCAGGGAGCACAAAGATGTATCGCGATCTAAAGAGGCAATATTGGTGGAGAGGTATGAAGAAAAATGTCCAAGATCATGTGGCCAATTGTACGACTTGTCTTCAGGTGAAAGCCGAGCATCAGAAGCCAGTAGGTTAGCTTCAGGTACTTCCTATTCTAGGTTAGAAATAGGAGCAAGTGACTATGGATTTTCTTACTGGATTGCCAAGGATGGAGCAAAGACATGATGCCATTTGGGTCATGGTCGACAGGTTAATGAAATCGATGCATTTCATTCCATTTAAGTCGACATGCTCAAGAAAGGTTCTCAAGGAATTGTACTTGCAGAATATAGTAAGATTGCATGGAGTTCCTACATCTATCACATCAGATAGAGGCACTAGATTTAATGGCATGTACTAGAGAAGCTTTTAGGAGGCTTTAGGTGCCAATTTGAATTTCAGCACGGCATTCCATCCTCAGACCGATGTGCAGTCTGAGCGGGTTATTCAGATTCTCGAGGACATGTTGCGTGCTTATGCATTGGACTTCGGCGGGAACTAGAAAAAATATTTGCATCTGGCAGAGTTTATGTACAACAACAGCTATCAATCGAGCATTGGTATGGCACCGTTTGAGGCACTGTATGGACAGCCATGTCGGTCACTGGTGTGTTGGGCTGAACCAAAAGATAGAATTATTCTTGGGCCAGATGAGAATCGCGATAGTAATAGAAGGTCACTGTAATCCGAGAACAATTGAAGGCAGCTCAGAGTCGATAGAAAAGTTATGCTGATAGGAGACGTTGGCGCTTGAAATTCAAGGTAGGAGACTTTGTTCTCTTGAAGGTTGATGAGACTGTAAAAGTGTATATTTTATAAGGTTTAAATCATTTATTTATGCTTTCATTTCTCATTAAATCCTCTAATTAATAGCATTTTTGTGTTAATAAGTATTTTTGTGTCTTAATATGTAAATATGCTTAAAAATGTGTTTTTAGTGTATTTTTATGTTTAATAATATTTTTAGTAATTTTTAGAGTCATTTCAGTGTGTTAAATATATGTTTAATTTGTAAATAATGAAAACTGTAAAAATAGTATTGTGTGATTTTATTTTGAGTCTTAATGTATTTGATAGTATGTTTTAAGTTTGTAAATATATTCTATTATATTTTTAGTAATTTTTAAAAATATTTTTAAGTCTTAAAAATTATATCTATGTCAAAGTGCAAAAGATCAGAAATTTTAGAAGTTTTTAAATTATTTTTGTGTATTTTAAAATTAAATAAATATTTTTAATTTTTTGTAAATATTATGTTTGTAAAATAAATAATTTTAGTGTGTTTATGAATTTTAGATTTGAAATCTGGAAGAAAAACGAAGCAAAACGGCGCAAAAAGGGACAAAATCGGACATCAAATGCATAAAAAATTATTAAAAATTCAAATATGAATTTAAGAAGACACGTGGCGAGTTTCTGGCCATTGGATGAGCTACCAAAACGATCTCAACCAGCCGAGGAAGGGACGCATGTCAACACGTCATCAGTTGCATCAGCGTGCATCATGGTGCGGTCCATGTGTCGAATTGTGATTGGCACATGCATCACACGCGTTGATAGGACTCACGTGCATCAGAGGGAATCTGAGACCGCATTGGATCACATGCGGTCATTCACACTGAAGCCGTATTTCTAGCTATCGGATGCGTATGCTTTGACCAATCTGACGATCTCCATTCGTGGGCCACGTGGCCCCACTTGGACCCATTTTTTAGCAAAATTCTAAGCTGTTGGATCGCAAAAAGAACGCGTCAAATCACCCCGTTTCAGTACGTCCCGCTGCCGCGCCACAGGGAATCATAGACACAGATTTGTACAATCATGAAGGCCCATATGCGTATAAAAATGGGATATAAATGAATCTTTTGATTCGTTTTTATCAAAATGAAACAGTAAAAAAAATGATAAAAAAATTTATAAATAGCTAAAACTTGTGCCTATAAATACCAGGCATCAGCCTGGTTCTAAAAACACACACCCAACGGGCCTTTGGCCCCAAAAAAAAAATGTTTATTCTTCCTATTTTACCCCATTGGGTAAAAATATATATATAATAAAATAATGTCTAAATTAGTGTAGAGAGTCTAGTGAGGCAGAGAGATAATCTTGTATGCATTATACTCTGGTATAGATTTTGACTCTATATCTACTTTGTAATGCTTATATTTTTGTGGAATAAATTATATCTTTATGTTTTTAATAAATTGTTAATATTATTATGCTACTCAATTTTTGCATAAATTCAGTCATGCTTTCTTTATGTAATTTAATTGTATTGCATAATTTATATTAATAATACTGAAGTCATGCTCATTTATTAATTTGAGTTTCTGCTGCATTATAGACATGGACTGGCACAGTAAATGCTTGGTAATTCTTGATTTATTGTAAACAAAGGATGGCATAGTGTATTCTTAAGCCAATTAATAAGTCGAAATGCTGCCGAAATTAATGTAATAATTTATTCCATTAAAATCTAATAATTTTGATTTGTTATTATCTTTTCTATCTTAAAATTATGTTAACTATAATTGAGTGACAGCGGTTATAATTTTTATAATTAGTGCATCTAATCATTAGTGAGAGATGACTATTTTGCTATTTTTTATAGGAAGACCCTTACTGCATTATGGCTTGCTATATTGTCGTTCTCAGTTGACCTACAAAAATAGTAAAAGTGCTCGCAATTAACAAGAAAGGATATAATAAATCAAATACTTTAGATAATTAATAATTAGAGTTAAAATTTCATACTAGTTGCAAAACATACAAGGCATTCTCAAAGCTTCACCGTTTTAATTTTATGTTTTAAACTTTGAATTAAAAAAAATCACAAAAATATTTCTTTTATTTTAAACTTTGTTTTGAAAAACTGTTTGCCTTTTTGAACGTTTATATTTAACAATCTCTTGAGTTACAAATTTTTTTTCACCTCCCTGTAGATACGACAACCTTTCTATACTACAAACGTCCACCATTTAAGAAGAAACATTTTTGGGTGTTATCAAAGGTATCGCCTCATAAAGGTATCACGCGATTCGGAGTAAGTGGTAAGCTTGCCCCAAGGTATGTTGGACCGTTCGAGATTACTCAGCGTGTTGGTATGGCTGCCTATCGACTCGACCTTCCTCCTAAACTTTCTCATGTTCACAATGTATTCACGTGTCGATGCTTTAGAAGTGTCCGCTTGAACAAAACAAGATAGTTTCATTTCACGATGTGTAGATTCAGGAAGACACGACGTACGAGGAAGTGCTAATTCAGATTATCGATCGAAAAGTGATTAGCTTGCATTGTCATGAAATCCTGTTAGTAAAGGTCATGTGGCAGGATTATGGGGTTGATGAAGCCACTTAGGAATTAGATTCAAGTATGCGGGAGTTGTATCTGTATTTGTTTTGTTTTTTAATCAACTTGTAAATTTTGAGGACAAAATTTCTTTTAGGAGTGGAGAGTTGTAACGCCCTAAAATTAATTAAGTAATGTTAGTATGTAAAATGGTGGATTAGTGTGCCGTAATTAATATTTTAAACTCAATTTGATCATTCTATGGAATTTCTAAATTAATGTTATTTTTTATTATTTTAATGATTTTTAATTACTCTTAATTATTTCAATTGTTATTTTAAATTTTGAAAACAAAATAATTTGTCAGATGTTAAATACACCCCGTTTTATAAAACCATGGGCGGCACACGGTATTCGGACAGTAAAACCGCCCACCATTTCCTTTATTTAAACTCACCTTTCTCTCTCTGTCTTTCATTCCCTCTCTTACTTGTCTCTCTCTTCTCTCTCTGTCTCTCACTCTCTCCCATTTTCCTCTCAAATTTTTGAAACAAAAATCAATTCCAAGCTCTAGGTTAGTGAATTGAAGGTTCGGGAATGTGATTTAGCAATCACAAACTCAATTTAAAGCTTCGATTCGAGGTTAGTTTCTAAATTTCAAAATTTTTTAAATTTTTCAATTTTTTTCTTGCATTTTAAAATTTAAGCTTTTGTAAACTCAGAAAACTTTTGATCTAAGTTAGAGAGACTTAGAACAACTAGAATCTAAGCTTTGATAGAAGAATCAAGTAGGCTATTTGAATAGTAAAATCAAGGCATGTATTATTTAACCTTTCTCTTTACTTTAGACTATGGTTGTAATTTAATATTGCCAGTACTATGTGTGTGCACAAGATGTGGGTCAATGGGACTCATTCTCGTCTCTCTTTATTTCTTTATTATCATTTCCTCATTATTTATTTTGTTATTCTTATGTGTTTTAATCATTATAATTGCTTGCTCTAAAAAGGTTTTTAAAAATTATCATATTTTCATAAATAATTTCTTAATTCTTAAACTCATGTTTTAATTAAATTTCTGTTTAATTAACTTAATTAAACTGTCACGTCACTTCCCGTTCTATGAGGCATGACAATGAACCTATCGTAGCAACGACCCCAGTGTTCTTGATTCTTGAGGTTCTTGGGGGGGGTTTGCTCTTACATGTGCCTCGTTTGATGATCCTTCAAGTGCTTTGAAGTGTTCATGGAGGTCATTCTTCTAGTCCTTGTAGCCCTTGTAGCACTAGGTACTGGTAATTGAGAGTAAACCAATCATGTAACACATTCAAGATCATGATAATTACTTTTATTATCTTCTATAATAATTATGTTCTATAAGAATAAAGTTGAATGAATACCAGCAAGGCTGCTAAATATATCCCTCATGTTGGACATTTACATCTTTCCAACCATCGCAAAATGGCTCACATACATCTCGAGTGTAAATGCTGATGGCACTTTCAAACCATGAGCCGAACCACCCAAGTGCCTTCCATGTACCACCGACCTTATCAAATGTGACTGGAATCTTTTCATATTTCTTCACATACGCAACAATCTCATGATCCTTTTCCTTTCCTCGATCGAAAAGGTGAGAAGGTACGGCATCTGATGTTGTAAACATCAATTAACATTTCAGATTAAAATTAGTTGACCAAATAAACTTGACAAATTTGCAATTGAGTTGTAACATACCCAATTGATAGTGTGACGGAACTTTATACAGGTCAGGTGAAGGCTGTGCTCCACCAGAAGAGCTAGCATATATAGCAACTAGTCCAGCCATATCCAATAGTTGATAAATAAAAGGTTTAATATCATAATTTAGTTTTTATTATATGAGTACT
Organism: Artocarpus hirsutus; assembly: GCA_946598075.1. Taxonomy (NCBI): domain Eukaryota; kingdom Viridiplantae; phylum Streptophyta; class Magnoliopsida; order Rosales; family Moraceae; genus Artocarpus; species Artocarpus hirsutus. Next base: position 7,930 of record CAMOHE010046652.1, on the reverse strand, counting down.
ATGCACACATGCTTAATTGTGATATTAAGATGACATGTATATAAAAAAATGAAAATAAACAAAAAAGGGGCCATTATACATAATTTCGATTCTTCGTCACTACTAATGGCTTTTAACTCATCCACAAAAGGCCTTAAAAACACATCCATATCTTTCTCAGGAGCATTTAGGCTAGGAATCAATAAGGTCAACTTTTTGTATGGGTCCTTGGTGCATAACAATGGAGGTAAATTATAAGCAATTATGACCACCAGCCATATACTGTTTGAAAAGGTTGAAACCACCAACAACTAAAACCAATCGAAAATTTATTGGTTCACGAGCAAAATCAAAGTATTTTTCATCAAGTCACTCTTTACTATCAACTAAATGACACATTAAGTCTTCATCCTTCGATCGCCCGTGTTGGTGCCACATCATTTCCTTTGTAGTGTGACGGGAAGCATACAAACACTTTAACCGATCCTTTAGAGGAAAGTACATAGTATTTTCTATGGAACTTTCTTCCCTTTCATACTCTTCCAACGGCTTGTGTTACAAATAGTACATGCCTGTAGACCAACATTTTCCTTCCAAAACAAAGCACAATCATACTTAAAGACATGAATTATTTAGTACATGCTTGTAGACCAACATTTCGACTCGTAATGAGATTTAGACAACTTGCTCCTATCTAGGAATGCATCTTTTAATAGTTTCAACGTAGTATCCATGCATCCATTGGGCCACTTATAGAGCACTTTTAGGTGCATCAATTTCACTTAGAAATTCAATGATGAATACTTAATGCAACCTTGATACAATCCTACTTGGAGCTAAGATAAGAGATCCTTGAACTCATCATATTGGGGATCTTTAATATCCACTTCTGTCTCACTCAACATATCATGGTCATCATTAATGCTAGCAACATCTTCAATGAATGCAAACACCTCATCTACCGATTCACTTACAACCACGCTAGTACTTGAAGCCTCTTCTACTTCACTATGGTAAATCTATTTAGTATAGACATATCAAAACTGAATCGATGTATATGCGCTTTCACTATTTCAACTAGCTATATGTCATTATTTTTACACTTTACACAAGGATAACTAATATTTCCAAATGAATTTACATAATTCTTTCCAACCTCAATAAAAGCAAACAACCAATCCCAATACTCATCTAACAATTGGTTCCTTAAATATATTGAACTCTTGTCAATTAGAATTTCAACTATACGCAATAATTCATTAAAATCAATTTGTTAATGTATGCATGCATGCAATTCGAGAAACCATCTTTACTCCAAACCTACAGGGGAAGGCCCTATCCTATTTAGTATTGTAATTTATGCATTGTGTCACTCATCCCACAACGCTCCTTTTTTTATAAAAATTTCGATAGCATCTCCCTATAGTTCTCCTAAGTGTGCTATCAGGTGCACACCCAGAGAACAAAGAAAGATGTACCAAAACCTTTACCAAAGGCGCGAGTAAAATTAAATGATAAACATGTAAATTACAATACCAAACTATCCAAACGGGACAATTCAAGCATCGGTGTTACTGTATATCGATTCTCAAACAGGTCTAAGTTAGACTGGTGTATGCACGTGCAAAATAAAAACACAAATTTGTACTTGCATACATTGTTTTTGTGACTATGAGTCACATATCAAACCAAACCATCTTTGAAAAAAGTTATAATTTTATTCAATTTTATGCAATCTTATCAAATTATACAATAATTTTATTGTTCTTATTTTTTAAAATAAAATTAATTTCTTAATTTCTATAAACAATAATATTACAATTATTCATTCATTTATAAAAACATCTAATTTTAAATTCAATTTATTTTTTCATACCAATTAATTTAAAAAATATATTAATTAATTAATCCTTAAAAATAATATTAAAATTATTAACTATGATATTGTTCAATTTATAATAATGATTTATTATATTATGTTACTTTAAAATTAATTAATTAATAAGTTCATTAATTGTTAATTAAGAATTTTGATTTCCTTATTTTAATTTTTTTAATTAGTAATAACAACTTTAAATGTGATATTTAAATTATTATTATTAATAACTTTAACATTTATTCTTTTTGTTTTTTAATTGCTATAATGCATTAAAATTAATTTTGTACTATACTAACTTAATTTTATTTTCAACCCAAACCACTTGGATAAACAACTTATTACTAACTTAATAATAACTATACAATTCTAAAAAAATCACAATTGCAATTTATAATCCTAAGCAACAATTACAATCATAACCAGAATCTATAATCCTAAAGAACAATCTCAATTCCAAAAATCCAAACATCAAATATCACAATTTTACAAATATCACAATCTCAAAAATCTAATCTACAACAATCCATATTATAAGAATCCTACATCATACAATTCTAAAAACAATCACAATCATAATTCATAATTCTACAATAATTCACAATCCAACTAACATATTCACAATTCTAAAAGTCTAATTCACAACACAATTCTAAAAATCCAAATACTAAAAAAATTAAAAACTTACATAATCTAAAATCCACTAAGAAAGGGTTGGAAAATGTGGATAGCAGTGAAAACTTCAATGTTGAATGCTCAAAAAATAATTAAAATGCTCCAAAACTAAACCAAAAAAAGTTTAGGGATTTTCTAATTTAGGGAGATTTCTATGAATATTGTTTGATAAGGAGTTTTTACAATACAAAACTCATGAATCTATGTATTTTTGGAAGTTTGAGAGAGATTTGAGGTAGAATAGGGTGGAGAAATAGAGAGGAAAGGTCAGAGGAAGAGAAGGAGTCGAAAAAATGGAAGAAAAGGAGCCCTCGGGTTTGTTTATATGCAAACCTTTTTGTGAGGATAAAATGTCATTGCAAATAAGTATAATATCATTGCAAAAGATAAACAAAATGATAGTGTCTCATTTAATTTAGATAAGATGAGTCTCAAACAACTTTTTGCGACAACAAACTAAAAATGTTGTGACAAATAAAATTTAATAGACCGTTTTTCCTCTACCAAAATTTTGGCAAAAAATTAAATTTTCACCTTTTGCAATGACTTTATCATCGCAAATAATCTCACAGTCAATGTGTTTGACAACCAAATACAACTATATCCTATTAGTATTTACGACGATAATGTCATCGCAAATATGAATTCGACGATTGCTATATGCACCTTATTATTATTTATGATGACAATATTTTGCAAATACTTACGTAATGGCACGAGAAAATTTTGCCCCATATAGGTTTAGGCGCCAAATATTAATTGCGAAGATATGTCATCACAAATACGAAAGGACAATTTTTTAATTATTTGCGATGACATGTCTAGGCAAATATGTATGAACATACGATGATATGTCATCACAAATATTTTTAACCATAACAATATGATGGTGCATACGGAGCCCACATTTGTGACGTTATATCATCGCAACTGTGCGAATGTTTGTGATGACAAAAGTTGTCACAAAAAATGTCATCGCTTATATCCCCTAATTGTAGTAGTGGATCGAGACAAAAGATAAATTGATTTAATTGATAATTATATTTGAATAAATCAATTCCCTTTAGACAACCATGTGTGTTACATCTTAATCTTGAAATGGATCAATGGGTCTGAATTCTTGACTTGTGTATTTTGATGTACCAAAAGGTGAAATCTTGAATTAAATAAAGGTACACATGCACATTAGAGACATGACTCTTGAGTGGTATAGACTCGTTATTTATATATATGAAATCCATAACTCTTTTGTAAAGTTAACGATATCCCCTTATAAGCATTATCCTAGAATTAGAAACTGGAGCACTTAGCCATTTGGATGTATTTGTGTGACAAAATAGTTTACTATTTATATTGGTTATAAATAGAAAGTATTCTAATGGTGAGATAATAGAACATAAGATAAAAAAAAGTCTGGAAGGTAAACAAACTTGATCTTAAGCTGATTATGGATATCCTATAAGGATGTTACACATCTTGATATGTTATGGACGAAAAAATTATTCAAGTTTTATAATTTTGTATGTAGTTCAACTTTTAGTGGAATAGTTTTAGAGTTGATAATTATAAAATGAATGTGTCAAGGACATGTCATTTTATAATTATAGGAGCTAGATCTATATATATCTATCAAGTCCTCTTTACTAACACATATATTTTCCTATAACGATACAGTTGTTTTTCTTATAAATTGGTAACTTATGTTAATTCTACAATTGGTTGAAATTTGGTTGATTGGATTGTAATAATCCATTTAATTTATTGATTGAATTAATTCCACGAGTTAATTTAAGTTAAACATATTCAATTATTTGTATTTATTTTATTTGATATAAGATCATCGGTATATAACTGTTTTAATCAGGCAACTTTCATATTGAGTTATTTGAATTAAAACTGAGACTCTATAAAAGATTCCTAGGTCAAATAAAATAGGTAAGTGTCCAATCAGATAAGAACCAGTTAATTGGTGGCTTGGACCTATCTACCGGTGTAATAAACACATGAAGGAGTGCTTTCTACCTTGGACCGATTAACTGGTCAGTGTCATTGAATTATGCATTTTTAACATATTTTGACTTAAGTTTTATCCTAGATACGAATTTAGAAACCTTTTTTGTTCAGAATTAAAGTCCTAGCAACCACTATAAATAGGAAACATATTCCTATTTTTTGGGAAATTACTTTAGAAATTTAGAAAGAGTTTTATAGAGAGATAAACTCTAAAACTCCCATAGAATTATTGTCCATTAAGAAATATTATTTTTATTTTTCTCTTGTAGTTGGAAGGAGGTTTGTTACTAAGAGAAAGATTGAACGGCATGTACCCACTTGCATTCTAGTCATGTAAAAGAGAATAGCAAAGAAGACTAGTTGGTTGAGGCCATTCTAGATGCGATTCTTTTGTAGTAGTTCTGCATAATTAATTCAGTCAGAAGTGAGGCTCTTAGTCTCCTAAAAGTACAAAGATCTAAGATTAATTTATGATATATAACATACCTAACTCAATTCCCTAAAATGACTTTGTTTAAAAAATTTTAACATTCCATTGTGTACTCATTTTCCAACATAATTTGTACAATAGCAATGAGCAACAACTTGCTCTATGTGAGTCGAGCTTCGTTAATGACATGTCTTTGGTCAATGGTTTTTGACATGCTATTATCTTCTTTAGCAATGATGGTGACCACCTCTTTAGCTCCAAACACTATAACTTTAGGAACAAGCAACGACCTCTTTTGAATAACCTGCTCCATGATGAGCTCCTCCATGATGAGCTCCTCCACGATGATCAGTGGATGTTCAGTAGCCATGAATGTGTTAGGCATGTATGCCCTAAGAAGTAAAAATGTAATATGTTTCTGAAGACATTTTTATCAATAAAGAATTTACTTATTGTGTACCAAATCTTGTCCTCTTTACATTCATATTTATTAAATGTATGATAAGTGAACAAAAGTCTGAGATTACCAGTCTAAACCTTTAAGAATTGGGCATATGATAGACAGATTATGCAGAAGACATGATTCTTAAGGTGACCGTCTAAATCATAAGATTCACAATCAAGAAAATAAAGTTGTGCACTTTATTTATGCAAAGATTGTTATGTTGTCTATATCCCTAATGGGAGATGGTTTTTCTTAGCCATCGGAGGAGGACTCTATGAATAGAAACATTGGTGCATTGTCATGGGTGACGATGCATTGGATTATGACATAAAGTGAATTGATTTGGATCTATAATTCTATCTCAACAAATCAATTCACTTTAGACAATCATTTGTATTGTATATTAATCCTGAGATGAATAGTGAAACCATTGTCGTGACTTATGTCTTTTGATGTACCAAAGGGTGACATCCATATTTTATGGTGGTACATATGCTGGTACGTTGGAGGCATGACTCTTAATAGCTTAGACCTATTATTCATAGATATGGAATCCATAGATCCTCTTTCAGAGTAGTTGATATCCTCTTATATACGTTATTCTATAGTTGAAAAACTAAAGTGCTCAACCCTTTGGACACATAGGTGTAAGTGAATGGTATACTGTCTTTGGCTGGTAAGTTTTTCGATGGTGAGATAATAGAACGTAAAAGAAAAATAATCGAGAAAGTAAGACAGAAATAATCCTTAAGCTGATTATGGAGAATCAAATGTGAATACGATACATTATGATATGTTATGGAAACTTAACTATACGGGCTTCGTAATTCTATATAGTTCGAGAGTGTAGCTCTTAGCTTTTAGTGGAGTAGCATTGGGGTTGATAATTATGAAATATATATCTAGGATATTGGGTTTCATAATTATTAGGAGCTTGAACTATATAGGTCTATCAGGTCCCTATTGCTAGCTCATAATAAATCCTATAACGATACGGTGTGCTTTTCTAATAATTGGTGAGTTTTGTCAAATTATCAAATTGGTTGAAATTTTGATAGGATCAGAAAATTCATGTCTATTTATCGATTGAATTAATTTTGTGAAAATTAATTCAACATAAATTTATTGAATTATCGAAATCAGATAATTCATGTCTATTTGTCGGTTAGATTAAAATTTCGCTACATACTATTTTTCCAACAATCACTAGTACAAAATGTAGATTCCATGACGGTTTATAACCGTCGTAGAAAAATTTCACGACGGTTA
>CAMOHE010046651.1:9191-27439 GCA_946598075.1 Artocarpus hirsutus | reverse complement strand
CTCCTTGAATTTTCTCCAAAGAAATTTTCAATATTTTAACAAATAATAGCAGGGAAAATTTTTAGAGGATGAATAAGAGAAATGTGATAAGAAGAGAGAATGAGAGAGAGAGGAAAATCGAGAGAGAGAATTTAGAGAGAGAGAGAGTTATGGAAATAAAGAAAATTCATCCACTTAAAACAAATCAGAAATTTTTCTGATTAAATGCCAAGCCAAAAACGTGAAAATGGATAAAATTGAAAGAGAAAAGTCAAAATTTCCAAGATCGGTTCGAATTGCCATAAATCGCCTTTGCAAAACGAGAAAACTTTATCCATTAAATTCAATAAATTCAAAAGTCAAATGTTTCGTTACCAAAATTAAAGAAATCATACCATAATTATGTTACTTAATCAGAATAAAACGTCAATAAATAAATTTCATCTTATCACAATTTTGTAAAATTTCTGCTGACTACTTGTCAGCTGTCATTGGCCTGTCGATCTCAGGAGTTCGGCCTGCCGATCTCAGAAGTCCGGCCTACCGATGATATACCATTGGCTTGCCGTTCAGAGAACATCATTTCATAACTCCCATAAATCATTCATAACATATAATTATACATAAAAATATAATTAAACTCATAACATTAATGACATGAACATTTGAGCACATCAATTCCACGCGAGCGTCACCTGTCATAACACTTAGAATAAAAAAATGGTTAGCACCATTTATCATATATCATAACACATATCATGAGTATAACACTTATTATCGTCATTAATATAACATTTAACGTCATCATTAATATAACATTATCCGTTACATCAAATCAGGCGGGCGTTACATTTAATCTGATTTGATGCTTAAAATAAGTTTCTCATTAATAGATTTTTTTTGTATGATCTATGGTAGTGGTCTCCAAATTCAATAAAATTTGATTAAAAAAAAGGATATAAAAAATTATCGAAAACAGAATGGTGATCATTCAAACTCATATCAAATTAAAAAAAAAAATTAATAACAATTAATAGAAATTAATTAAAGAATTCTCAAAAAAATTAACAACTGAAAATTATATGATTTTTTTAAATATATATATGTATGCAACTATATTTTCAGGCTAAATCTGTAAATTATTCAGTATTGATATGATAAGGAAGATCGTGATAGATGGACATAGTCCATTAGTTGAATATAAGTAGCAATATTTTTTTAACTTGAAAGTGGAGGATTCAAACTCTTTGGTCTTCATTTTTTGGTAGAGCACGACATGAATTTACCGCTAGATTATGTTTGTTATCATAATAGCCTTTTTTAGTTGAAGTAAATAATTTTAAATTTATTCTTCATTGAGACCCAAATTATTTAATTTTTAAGAAATTATTTTAATAAATAACATACACATATATATTTGACTATTTTTCAAAATTTATTTCCAAAATTGATCATTTCCCTAAATTATTTTCAATGGTACAATATATATTGAATTTAAAAAGGATGGCATTTAAACTTTAGATCTTAATATTAAAAATAAGGGGCATCTATTAAAACCCTATTCTACTTTTCACACTATTTTTTAATAAACGTTTTTTATTACTATATTACTCATTAATAATATTACTTTTAAGGACAAAAGTATTTTAAAGAAATGGTCATTACACACCCACCTTAAAAAAATTATTATGTACTGTTTTTCTAAAAATATATAGATAGATTTTGATGTGGAAGAGCCTCCCCACAAAAAGTAAGTGATTTCTTTTTTCAAATTCTTATTTTTTTCAATTTCTTTAAAATTGTTGAACCCCCATTGATTTACGAGTGAAAAACTATGACTTGTTTTTGGCATGAACAAAAAGGTCATATGACAAGTAATGGTATGAACAAAAATGTCAAACCTCCATTGATTTTGTTTTTTCATCGTTAATTGAATCTGCTGAATAAAAAAGCAGGGGTCTGTTGCCTCTGTAAATCGGCCTCTCGTAATCATCAGGGAAATCAAATTGAGTACTGTTTTTGGGTGAACCTATGTCTATGTTCTTTATGGGCTGTGGCTCAAGGTTCAGTAATGATACAACTCCTGGGTAGCTTCATTGTATTTTAGGGTTCTTAGTATTTGTATTCCTTGGATTTCATGTGTGATTTGACACTTTTTGAAACTTTGTTGTAATTTAGAACTTGAATTCAAAACAAGTACCTTTTTTAGTGCTTAATTTATATCTAATTATGTTTTTCTTTTTAAATTATCATGTAAGTTTGGTTGGTAGGTTAACGTGTGGAAAAAGAAAATAAACATTGTTTGGATGTAAGGATTTTTTTGGTATTTTAAGAGAGTTGTAACAAGTAAAATGAAGGGTGGTTCCATAGACGTCCCATAAAAACAATACAAATTAAAAAATAAAAATGGTTTTTAATTTACAATTAGCATAAGTCGACAACTATAATTTGAGGATAATTTTATTAATGGGATTTTTAAAAAAAAAATGAAATTATGATGATAATCTTAGGACAATATAAAGGCACATTTCATCTAAAGTAAAGGATAAGACAACCACCAAAGGTTGTGGTCTAGTGGTTGGGAAGCTTTTTTTAGGCTTCTCTGCTGATCCACCAAGGTTCAAATCTCTGCAGTCCTCGTAAATTCTCCCACTTTAGCAATAGCTGTTGAAGCATTAGGTTGGAGGTGCAAGTGAGTGTAGGCCTAGGCCTATAAATCGAAGAAACTAGCATAAGGTCTCAACTACTCCTGCTGTTGAAGCATTGGGTTGGAGGTGCAAGCGAGTGTAGGCCTAGGCCTATAAATCAAAGAAACTAGCATAAGGTCTCAACTACTCCTTTTGTAGTGCCGGGACGTACCGTTTATCTTTGACCCAGTATGAGTGTGGGATGAGGACCATCTAACCCCTTTTTATAACTACCAAAAAAAAGGGATAAGACTATGTGTTCAAGTCGGAAAAAAAAAAAAGAAAAAAAGAGAGATACAGAGATTGTGTAGGCCAAACACACGTGCAGTGAAAAATTAGACATCTAAGATTTTTTTTTTTTTTTAACTAGAAATAGTGGTAGGGTTTATGAAATTAATTTATTGGGGTTAGATGTTGTATCTCATCTCTAGCCAAGAAGGAATTAACTTAGAATTACTACAAACAGCTTAACTAAGCTTGTCAACTTGAGAAGTCAAATTCAGAAGACGACCGTGATCAACTAATAGTTGGCAATGCGACCAGCTAACGCACATAGGTCACAAAGAGCTCAACATCAAAGCAATCACAAAGGTTAATGGTTGGCTTGATAGGCAGGTTCAAAAAGATGTGGTTTGAAATATTTTAATTTAAACTGTGATTTATATTATTTATTAGTTAAAACTAATTACTAACAGCAAAATATATTTTTTGTAATTTTATCACTCTCATTCACAAGTACGAGCTATAAATTAATTCTTGGGAATGCAAGCAAAGAGACCATTCGAACGTTTTCCTTCTTTTTTTTTTTTTTTTGAGAAAATATTTTTGTTTTCAACTGCCAAAAGAAAACTTTTTTCTTTCTTTCTTTTTCTTTTTAATTTTTCGTTATCTATCAGCTATTGGTTTTTTCTTTCTTTCTAAGGAAAACAAACAAGTTTTGAGGTTCCGTACAAAAACAATATCGAGATAAAATCATTTCATTCGAGGCCTCGGTTTCACAGCTACCATGATTGGAATGTTTGTGCAATCATAACCAAAGACTAAATGGACGGCCAGATTTTTTCTCCTAAATAGTTTCCCCGTGACCGTTGTGATCATTATTATTATTGTTTTTTTTTTTTTTTTGAAAGTGTGATCTCTAATTTCTAGTTTGTTGATTAATATGAGACTTGTTTGAATTTTTATGCAGATGTAGTGAGTGTTTGACAACGTTATTGAAAAAATATTGTTTCAACTGTTAACGTGTTATAACATAAAACAAAAATAAATTATATTATACAGTTTTTATTTATTACAATAAATATTATTTTAATTTTTTATTTTAATTGTATTATTAAATATACTTATAAATTATGCCATTGATGAACAGATCAAAAAGATACAAAATCCCAAAAGTCTCCTTACAATAAGATGAATAGTTTAATAATATTTTTTTAGAATAGTTTATTTTGGTGCATTTAAAAAGAAGAAAAATTCAAAAACCCCTTTCTTCTATATAATCAATAAAGAGTAGAGTTTCTTATCAAAAAATAGGAATCCTTATAGTAGAAAAAGAAAATTTTCTCTACTAGTAGAATATGATATTTTAACCATTAAATTAACTTTTCAACAATTTAATTAATAACTAGAAGTAGTTCTATATTATATACAATGAATTTTTAACTTAAATAGTTACAAATTAGACCATTATAAAATTACTCTGATGACTAAAATACTGTTCTCACATGAGAATTTCCTAAAAAAATAAAGACTAGGATTTTTTTTTTTTAAGAAAACAAAGAGTAGGATATTTATTCTTTAAAAAATAAAAGTGCCAGATATTTTTGTTACATAAAATTCACAAAACAATAAGCGCAAGCTAGATGCCAGTGTACCATCCGTTATGAAATAGATTTGAAAACTATGGTGCTTTGGTAGTGACATAAAAATCTTTTGATGCTAACTATGAAGAATCTATGCCTTTCTATCTCTTTGTTGGGAAGATAGGACAATTTTTTATATAGTTGATTCTGTTCCCGATATTCCAAGAGCGAATAAAAAAGAAAAAACACACAAGATTTTGTCACACACAATAATTATTGACAAGACCAATATGGGGGCCACACCATCAAATATGGTCTACTTGCACAAGCATGACAAGACAAGAGTTTGGCGATGTATATCTGCTTACTTTACTTTACTTGTTTTATGCGCGTTTATTTATGGGACGTTTAGCAACAGTTTTTACTATTTAATTTTTATTATAAATTTAATTATAAATAATAAAAAAATTATCATATATTATAGTAATAATAAAAAAATTACCATAATATAAAACTTTCACATGTTATAATAAAAATAGTTTTTATTATTTTTCTAAACACCTATTTATTTTTTTTTTCAATTTTCTTTTAGATAAATAAAAAGACGAGTGTCGTTGGTCCTTTGTGATTCTCGGCGTTATAAAATCATTTTATATTTATTTGAAGGGGGGAAAAATAGGAGATAGACCTTATCTCGATTGACCAGGTACAGTACAAATTTTCAGTTCGATCACAAGAAAATGGAACCTCCTTTTCTTTTCTTTTCTTTTGTTTTCTTTGTCCTACAAGAAACTGGATTTTTCAGTTATATATCGAAATAAATCTTCGATCATAATTGTTAAAATGACTGTTGAATATAAAGAGTTTACGGACACCATAATGAAATCAGGATGAGTTTGTGAGGGAAGTAAAATACTTACAAACCCAAATATTGAATTGCAAAATAAAAGGACATATTTGCGAATTTCGGGCCTATATGGTAGTATTTTTAAAATATATAAAAATAATTTTGTTTTAGACAATAAAAATTTTTAGATAATTATGTCGAGTGTTTTTAAAATTTTTACCTTAAAAAACGTGAAAAAACATTTCCATAAACTCCCGAAATAATTTTTGCCGTCATTAATTTGCTTGCAATTTGCAAACCTTGAATGTTTGAATTGCAAATGGAATGAAATAATTGGGAGCTTTTAAGTTTTATTATTTATTTTACTTGCTCAACCAGCTAGAATTCGTTCCATGGATAATTTATGTGCTTAAATACTTTTGTATCAAGAATAGTAGGTGAATTTGGGTTGCATGGTAGAGGCATATATACGACCAAACCTATTTCATACAAACAATACTTATTTTCAGATCATTATATTTGTACAAAAATCACCTTTTTTTACAAGTTTAACAGTTACTTTCTCGATATTTACCGGAAAAATCTCCTCTATATTAATAAGTCATGCTCTTAATATTTCTCATTTATGATATTCTACTCCTACATTGCAACTCTAAAGTCCATGCAACCCTAGCTTTGGAAGCCTATCTTCTGTCGTGATTCTTCAAGTCAAGTTGGTAAGAAAGGCTTGATGTGATTTGTAAAGTACAGGAAAGGATTAACTTTATGCTTAAATTCATTGGTTTCAGAAAAACCAAAAGAAAACAAAAGGGTCTTGATCCGATCCAATAAGAAGTCGTTTAAAGTCTTTGACTTTTTGGTTTATGCTTTAGACCTAGTGTTTACCTTCTTCACGTGGTACCCAAAAAAAAAATCAAGGATCACCTTTATGCTAAATGCATTTTTTTTAAAAAGGAAGAGAATAAAAGACTTGGATATTAGAAGCTTTTTTAAAGTCAAGCTTTTTGTAATATGCTGATGGATAGGTGTTTATCTCTTTCTTGTGGTGCCCAAAAAGAGCCACAAAGATCTCAAAAGATAAGCATGGAATCAAGACTAATAAAGAAGAAAAGCAGGAAAATTGAAAGTGAATGAAAACATTAAGAAATCCTATCCGATGTACATTTGTCAACCTAGTCGCTATCACCTTCTTAACCAAACAACGTACGAAGTTATAAGGGGTTAGTACTTGGCCCAAAAAAAAACACAAGGAAAGAAAGAAAAAGAGTTACAAGGAGTTGGAGTTTTCACCAGCGCCTCAGAAGAGCAAAGAAGACAAGTATTAAATCAAAACTTAGCATAAAATTAATCTAAAACGGTGTTTGGCGAAATCAGTTTTATAAAAATTTTTGGTTGCTATAGTTTAAAACTCTTACATGTTACATGATCAAGGAAAGTGAGTTACAGTATAAAGCTCTCATATGCTACAGTTTTTAGTTCTAACCACACTTTTCAAATACCTTATAATTATTAGATTTAGAAAATGATTTGCACATAAGTAGCAGTAACATGGTTGTGGTGCGGATTGTGTGTGATAAAAATTTTATTAAAACTTTTATAAAACATTATAAACTATATTAATTTGATGCTTAAATAAATATATAAAACTTTACTTACTGAAATGAACGGAGATGAACTAGAAATAAACGAATAGCAAAAGACGTTCTCTTCAAGGCAAAACCACCATTTTTCTCACCTAGTTCTCAGCTTCGGATGGAAGAACGAGTGGGTGTTGGAGGAATATGGTTTTTAAAAAATCATGCAAATAATTTAAGTCACCCGTTAATCTTAACGCATGAGCAAAACGGGTCTTGGGAAGAAGAACTTTTCTTCTCTTTCTTTCTCTCTTACACGCCTATGTGAGGGTAATTTGACAGAGTTCTCTCAGTCTCTCCAAGACTCACTTGTGTGTCTTAAATGAATAAAGAAAGACTCTATTTATAGAGAATAAGAGAGCTAATTAATTTTTGAAAAGTCTTCGTATTTTAATTTATTATCAAATATTTAATTAAAATAAAAAAAAACACAAATTTCCCTTGCCTATAGTGTGTTAGGCGCCACGCACACAGATACCATATTTGCATATGGCGCCAACTCAGGGAAAAAGAAGAGAAAAAATCTACTTATTACCCAATCTCGTCTATCTCCACATTTTTTAATATTTGAATTAAATCACATTTATTCAATATTAGAAATTCTAAATATGAAAATTTTGTAAACAAGTTTTGACGTGCACAATGGACTTTCCTTATATGTTGTAGGAGCCACACACAATTTGACCTCCCACTATTTAAGCCACCTATACAGTGAGTGTGTAGCGCCCCTATATGGGGGTTAACAGTTTTTAAATAAATAAAATGAAAATAAAAAAATAAAGATAAAAAATCAAAGTAATTTGCCCGGGACTTGAATAGAAACTCTCAAAATAAAAATAAAACATAAACAAATAAATAAACCACAGTTTAATGTAACACCTTAAATTTTAATAATATACAACTGTCATCATCATCATTTCAACCCCCAACAAATCTTAATACAGTCACAAAAAATAACAATTGATGCTTACATTATCATGAAGATCATTTTTTGTATTCGAAGCCATCCCAACGTAATATAATTACATAGCTTCCTCAACTATTTTTCTTGTAATCATCTCACACTTAATAAGTCCTGACAAGAGGAAAATATAAGGGAATAAGCGACAACATGCTCAGTTGAAAAAACCATTACTCATCTTAAGGTTTTATTCATTACTACATTAAAACTGCATGGCTAGTTAATTTACATCATATATTAGATTATGAGGTTTATTATGATCATATCTCGTGGATACCATAGTTAACCATTACCAAATTTCACATTTATACAGATATACAAATATTACAATTCATCATTATTCCTAGGTATCCACATTAAATAAAGTAACACTCCACTTAACGAAACCCAAATGGGCGAGCTTGGTCACCCTCTAAACATTCCAAGGGTATTCCGGTGAGGGGACATCAAGCCCCAAGTCCTCACCAAGTCGATTCTTGTACAGTGTATTCTGGGACTTTCGACCCAAGGGAGCATCATCACCTCCACCATATTTGACCTTTTAGGGTATTCGTGCCCAAGGACGTAACCGCCGCCCTCTTCATGTCTCACCACTTCTCAATGTTCAATCATTATTTACAGAGTCAATTTTTCCAACCATGCTTCCCAATTTATAACAACATATGTTAATTCATTATATTCATCGCTAATCAATACAGGGCGAGTTCATGTCATAGTTTCATATGTAATTCTCATATAATAGCAGTTTAACATAGATACATATATCTTGTGGTAAAACAATCAATTTTAATTTCATAAAAACCTCACAAAAGATGAGTAATAGAATTCTTACCTTTCAAGCTTCTCAACAATCTTTTAATCTTAGAATTAATTAATGTTAACTCCACACACCTTTGATCCTAAGTCGTGCATAAAGACAATTAAAACTAAAGCACAACATATAACCACATCCATAAATGAATTAAGTGTAAATCTATATACTTTAGTCTCTAATAAGATTCATAAATCACTTAGGATGGTTTTGGAAAGGTTGTAAGACATTCATGGATTAGAAGGTGAGCAAAATTGGGTTCACTATCTACAATTAGCACATGGGTTATTGGGTGGTTTACTTAAGGTAGACGGGTGATATACTGCCATTGATAGGTTTATTAGTTTCCAACGCGAGAATTAAAAAATTCATAGAAAATAAAATATAACTCCAATTTAGGCTCATGATAGCTCATTGGAAAGCTTAGAATGTCTACTTTTAAAATATGTAAACCAATTTACAAAATTCATTTTTATCTAATCCCAGAATTTCAAGAAAGAGCTACTGCCCATAGAGATAATACAAGGTTTATGGAATGTTAAGCCTTCCTTAAACCCAAAGCATTTTATTCTTATTCAAAATTCCAAAACCATTCCAAAATAGGCAGTATGCATCATAATAAATATATTCTCATGAGTTTTATACCAAAATCATCATCAAACTATATCTCTAGCCTTTGTTGCAAATAATGAGGAAAACATGTATTAAATATGGAGAAAATACATACTAAAGCCAAGTTTGAATTAAAGAAAACCTACCTCAAAACTCCTTTGAAAAAAACACCAAAGTTCAGGTTAAAAATGAAGCTTGAATTGACTCCAAAGTGGCTTCAAACATGGCTGGAATTTATAGTTACTTGGCTATAAAGAGAGCTTTATGCCTTGTGTCTTTAGTTAGAAATTGAAGTGAGAAAGGAGAGAATAAGAAACTAGAGAAGAAAGTGGTGATGGTTGAATAAATAGGCATCGAAATAATTGAGGAGCGGGAGATAATTGTAGGTTTATGGGAAAAGTTGTACGAAAAAATAAATGAGCATTAAAAGAAAATATTATCATGTCTCCCATGGAGACTTTTAGTAAATAATGCCAACATAATTGAGGGAGCAAATGGGGCAAGTTGTGGAAGAAGATGAATGAAGCATTAAAAAAGTGGTTGAGAAAATATATCAATGTCTCCTAGTAATTGAGGTGAATTAATTCTATGTCTCCTTCGGAGACCTTTAGCCAAATGAGAAGGAGGTTACTTAATTGAGCATTAATGTAGAGGGACAAGGTTGGTAGAAGTGGGTGATAGGTAAATTTTGAATGTTTCTTACGAAGACTTGATAAGAAGTTCTAAAGTGACATTTTATTTATTAAATTTTATAAAAATCATACCCATTAAAATAACGGGCGTTTCAGAGTGGCCCCACTGTGTGCTTTTTTAAAATTAATTATTTTATTAAATAATCTTATTATTTAATGAATATAAATTAATATATAATTAATTTATTTTGAGTGATATTTAATCTAGAATTTCATAATTCTAAATTAATTATTTAATTATTTAAACCAATAATTTCACTTATCCAAACAGTGTTAATAAGTATGGCATAGGGACTAATGGACCTATAATTTCAAGCTCCAATAAAACCAATATATTAATTAAACTCTTTAATTAATATATTACTCTTTTATTAATTCTAATGTAACTCCACTAAATACTTGGAATTGTACTCTTGAAAATTGTAGATATTTAATTACTTATTTGTTAGAGTTGTCCATTTGATATAGCCATTTCATATAAAGTCGATCATCTATAAATAATTCACAATTAGAGCTACGTGAAATCCGTTAATCTCTCTAATTATGTCTTTGTCCTTGAGGACTATTGATTCTTTAATAAATAATAAACTTATGAACTTAATCACTCGCTCTTATTAGTAAAGCTTCGAATCAATACTCAAGGGAATTATTTATCTATTTGTCATTAGAGAATGAATAGATTCCATCTTACAATATTAACATTCATGGCTACTTACTTCATTATGTCTCCAAGATACAAGAAATAAGATTAGATTCTCAAATTCTTACCAAGTAAATCAATAGATATAAATCTATAAATAGGAGTCTGTTAATAACTTAGGATTAAGATCATCTTATATATATATGACCATAAATCAATGTGATTAGAACTTGTTATATTTAAAGAAAATTATTAGCTGTTCATATTACATCATGTCCGGGTCCTATTAATCTCATTATGTATAATGTACTCAGTAAATGACTCACTACATTAACGGCTTGGATAAGATCATTTTATTCTTAATGAAAATGACTTGCACCGGTAGCACATAATTAAAGATGTTATACTTTAATTGAATAATTAATTATATGTTATTATATTCCTCTTGTATATAACACTTATATATAATATTTAAGATCACATAGATGATTATGGAATTTTAATAATATTCATAAAGTATTCAAAATACATACATGCAAATATGATGAATAAATTCATTTATATATCTATCAATATATCATTTACAAATATCATATGCTTTAAGAGCACCTATTTTAACAATAAGCATATAATATTAATAGTTGTAGAACGAAAAAAAGGAAACTAAAATTAAAACAACACAGAATTAATGTGGTTTGATAAGTTGTCTACATGAAGCAACACTTAATCTTCTTTTCATAATCACCAGAAAAATCTATTACAAAAAAGTGCAAACAGAATACAAACCTAGAATACCTAATTTTATTACTTTGCTACTTATACATGTTTGACTTTAGGTCTAATTGTGACCGAATTAGGCGCCTATAGAGGAATTTGACTCTTTTTTTTTTCTATTTTTATAATTGGAATAATATCTAATTAAAAAATAGGAATATCATATTTATTATACTCTTAACTTGGTTGGACGTACGAAACTTCTTAAATAAAGGCCAATATAAAAACATCACACTTCTATACCTCATACGTGAAATCTCTTCTATTTTGATTGGCTTTAGACTCTTGTTTGTGCCACATTAGACTTCTTCATGACTTAATGAGAGAGAAGATATTCAACACAAGTTATAGTTCTAAACTCTTGCTAGGAATCAAACACATACATTGGTTTAACTTGAAAGTACATCAAAAAGGTAAAATGCAAAACTTAAGTTGGACAATTTTGTGGCTGGGTATCAAACAACATCCTACTTATTTATAATACAATTTTAAACTGTTACATCATGTCAAAATTGTTTCAAATAAAAAAAAATATGGTAGTTTAATGATACTTGATTAAAATGAGATGGTTCAAAAATAGATTTTAAATTAAAGTAATGGTAAGTAGACATTAATATAATGCATCCCACGATCCCATTATCAATCAATTATCGTACACTTTCAAGTGGTCATTAAATACACACACACACACACACACACATAGATGTTTCTCCTTTCTTATGATATATCGCAATCTTATGTTGTGGCCTCTTAAGATAGTGCATGGAATTCAGGCTTGATGTGAATGTCTATGGTTGGTTTAGAACCAAAGAGTGACCAAATTCAAGGCAAGATCTAACCAAGAAAATGCCACCCCAAAAAAGTGGGCAAGTCACCGAAATGGTCACATGGCAAGGACAACATGATTATAATACCATTCACTTTAAGTTGAAATAATTATGATGGTCTAATATCTAGCATATGTCCAAAATGATTAGTTCTAATTGTGGTGAACCAATTCTTGGCTTAGGAATTGGAATTATAAGAGAGTTAGGTTTGCATTTCGTCCCTGGAAATCATAATCTTTTTAGTTGTCGTCCATGTTTGCTAAATCTTATCATATCAAAGCGAACGAGGTCCACAACCTTTTTCTGGGGTTACTTTTAAGTGCTGCACTTTTTTGGGCTAAAATAAAAAGATTATAAGAGAAGAAGATGACATACACATAACATCGTGGAGACAATTACTGCATGACATGAACGTAAAAAGATCTCAATCTTCCATTAATTTCACTAAAAAAACAGATTTGTTTTAGAGTTTGGCGAAGGCCAGAAGGCAGATCAAATAAAGATAGAGATTAATCAAACGCCGATTTGGGGTTTTCACGATATCTCATCCTCCTTCACGCCTCATCGCCGGCGGCCGTCATTAATCTGCTTCGATAGTGTAGACGGTGGAGGAAGGAGATAACGTATGGAGACGGGTGTCTTTTATTATTTTTTTTTTCAAGAATAAAAGTTGAAAAATATGTTTTGGATTGTGTGTGGTAGAGTTTATTTCGATTTGGTATTCTATGCTTTTTCTTTTTTTTTTTTAACTATTGATCTAAATCTAAGAATCACATACGACCATTAGATCATTTTCTACTGTTGGAAAATTTTGCCATCCTCCACCGTAGACTCACCCAAAAAAAAAAAAAAAAAAAAGAATACAAAAGAAAGAGAGGTAAAGAACAAAAAAAGATTCGATCATTTCTAAACGTGCAGGAGCTTCACGCGAAACGGATTTTGTTTTAATATATTTGTTAAAAGATAAATTATGAATGGACATGCGTCAAATTCAATGGATAGACAATATAAAACTGAGAGTGTTTGGAAGAACGGTGAAAACCGTTAGTTATAACCACTTTTATTGTAGTATGTGAGAGCTTTACATTGTAGCTATTTTCTTTATTATTATTTCTGTAACATGTGAAAATTTTACACTTTTCATAATTGAGTATGTATTGAGAACTCAACCAAACTGCCGGTAAAAAGCTATTTCATCGCAGCTTTTTCACCCGTAGCGTCTTATGTTTTAGTTTCTTGTGTGTATAAATTTTTTTTTTTCATGATATGTGTCATTTTTCATTTATTTAATGTTTTGTCGTTTTGACTTTTATATCGTCATACTAAGGTTTTCTTGCCATTTATTTTTTTATATGGAGGTTTTCTTGCTTTTCAGTTATTTGTTTCTTTCAAATTTAATCGTCGTTTTAATTTAGATTATTTTTTATTGTTTTTGTTTATTTATCATTATTTTTTTACGTTTGATTGCTGTGGTTGAAAAAATAAATGTTGCAGTGTTGTTTTCTAGAAGTTGTCGTTTTCTGAAGTTCGTCGTCGTTGTACTTCCTGGGCCATCCTGTTTCAATTTATAGTCGTTTTCGTCCAATTGTCGTTTCTAAACCTGTCTGTTACTTTCCCGGTAATTGTTGTTGACGTTTAAAGCTTTTTTGATATTCTTTTGATTTCCGAATCTAGTCATTTTTAATTTATTCTCGAGTTCGTAAAATTATTGCCGTTTTCCAATTCGTATGTGTTAGGCTATAATCGTTTTTCAAGTTTTTTTTTTTGGAATAAATGTCGTTTCATCGGTCTCTTGAGCATATTCCTATTTGGGGTGGTCTTCGTTTTTAAATCATTGTAACTTCCTACGTTATGTTGTTTTTGTATTTTATATTGTGTTTCAGTTTTAACTATTTTACAAGTCATCTTCTTTTTCAATACATGTCGTTTTTTAGGTTGTCTTACTTTCCTGATAATTCTCGTTCTTCGCTTCTCGCCCTTTTTCCAACTATTGTCGTTTTCAATGTCTTGTACTTTGTTTTGTCGTTTTCCTTTTCGTTTCGAGATAGCTGCCCTTCCAATTCAATAGCGTCCATTAAGTTTTTGCCGTTTGTTAGCCTATTGTCGTTTGATTCTTTTTGTATCTGGGATTTTTTTTGGGTTCCAGTTTTTTGGCTTGTAGTGGTTTACCCAAACTTCTGTCGTTTTTCTTATCGTCATCCATAAGTATTACTCAATAAGTCTATCGATCAGAGGTCATCTTTATGTATATAAACCTGTTTAATGAACACATGCGGCTTTTTTTCCTTTCTTTTTTGTGGCTAGAAAACACTTAACTCAGTTGCTGCTGCTCATGTAATAAAAAAAAAAAGAAATAAACCTCTCACGACCATAAAAAAGAAGCCACGAACATGGTACTTTTTTGGCTCACATTATGTTACTAGACACTGAGAAGAAAACACCAATAAGAACGGAATTTCAGTGAACTCATTGCCATTAATAATTCAACAAGTCCTAAGGAAAATCGAAACGGATCAACCCCAAAACCCTATTTTGCCTTGTAAACCATTAAAATTTTGAACAAGAAAAATACAAAATAAAAATAAAAAGCAATTGAACAAGTTCCAAAAGCAGTTTCATATCCCATGAATGCACCTGATGTGTTCATAGTTTGGTCAATGAAACTATGCTCAAAGTGACACCACCAAAGTAACGAACTATGCCAAATGACTCACTAAAATCACAACAAAATTATACACGCACCATACATTAAAAAGACCCTGAAAATTGTGCTGTGCACAAACTCGAATGAAGGAGATTCTTAGAAACTTGAGGTTATACACCATGGTCGAAGAGATCAGCCTTTCAGGCACCAAGCCAAATCAGTAAGAATCTCTTCTACTTAAACCCAAATCAGAATCTTGGTTAAATCTAACGGTTCTCACATGATGGCGCAGCGGCTCCTTTCTTCTGTTGGTTGTGTGGCAACTTGCTGGAATCTGTTGGACTCATTTGGGTTGTACGTGAACTCGGAAGTATCAAGGCCATACTGGTTTAGATGCAATGAGGACAAGGACAACACTAGTATTAGAAATACAAAAATGCATGCAAGAGATGATATATCCAAGTGCGAGCATAAACAGACAAATACACAATTGGATTATCTCTGATAAGTTTGTCACGTTATGGCCCACAAAACAAGTGAACTTGAAATAAATTAACTTGTACATATATTTCAGAGTAATTATACCCACGACCCATTAAAGTTTAGTTCAGCAAAAATAAATCAAACCTGTCAAACAGAATCCAGAATCCCAACTGCTTCATTGAAAAGTTAGTTACCTTTTTAAACGAAACTTATGCCTTGACGCTGTTATGCAATGAATTTCCAGTACAAAACATGTTTAAAGATAAATCCCACGAATTCCCTACAAACTTGTTTATGAACAGAAGTTTTTAGAGCATATCACCTTTTCCCTCATTCGAGTACTCCAAGCATCATTTCTGCTCGGACGCTGATCAAGGGTGCCAGCTACAGGTACGCCTGCTGCTGGAGCTGCTTGTCTGCTGATCAATGGCTGCCGGATTTGTTGCCTAGGAGCAATGAACTCATCATCGCTGTCATACTCAACTGGCCTGTTTGCTGCTCTAACCAAGAGGGCCAACAAGAAAAGCAGAGCCTGAAAGTTTGAAAAATCAGTTTCATGGAGATTTATAAACCACAAGCCTGATAAAGTATTTTATTAGATAACAGAAACGATCCTGTTTCATCAATTACTTGATCTCAAAATATGACGAAAACACTCTTAAACCAGAGGTTAAGATGAATAAGTAGTCCAGTCACAGAAACAACTGAAACAAGATATGTGGTTCCACAATCAACAAAGTGCACCAGCAGCTTCCTAGCAATGTCTGATCTTAAAACATTATCAGATTCTAGTGGTTTGGAGTTAAGTGCAATGAAAACAATGCCCAACAGCAAAAAATACATCGTTAAAACATTTCAACCGAGCACTAGATACAAACACACACACACAACCAAGCACCATATATATATATATAAAAAATATATATATATATGATAATAGATTAGAGATCAATTCATGCTCACCTCAAAAACAACAGCTCCAAGAGCAACCCACCTAACAATTTTCCAATGCTTTTTCAGGAAAGCATATATCATGTTGAAGTCACCAGTTTTGTCAGTGGGGATTTCCTGAAAAAAGACATATGACACTGATCAGATAAACAGACCATTTTTTTTTAAATGAACAGAAATGATTAAAGAATTCAAAACATTTCCAAACAATTCTCACCTCTTCCCATGTTTTGTCGAAAAATATAAAGGCTGCAAATCCAAGCTCCGCCAAGATTAATAGGATTACCAACACTGAATACTGCATTGACTTAAGGAAAGCAATTATGACCACCAACAAGAACAAGAAATGGAAACATGCATTGTATCAGACACCAAAAACCACCAAGGTTTTCTATGCTTTATGTATTAACATGACATAATCATCATAGCTACTAACAACTAGAATACACTAATCAATATTAGACATGCTACAAAACTGAACAAATAGTTAGGATACACAACTCAAGCAGCAGCCATTCCGTGTTACAGCTCCAACACAACCAAAACACGAGACAACAAAGAGAATCACCCCTACTCCAATAAATAAGTAGATAAACCTGAACATAAAGCATCGCCAAAGAATCAGAATCTCAAAGAAAAACGATATTGACACCAGGACACACGTAAGTAAGTGATAAATCTTCAGGGGGAAAAGGTGATTGGAAAGTACAAAGAAAAACAAGGAAAGGCACCAGAATTCAATATTAATTGAGAAGAATCAAGTGGTTTGACTAAAATTCCCATAACTTGCCTTTAGCTAACAGAACATACCATTAACTGCAGTAAGCCTCCTAAATGCGTTTTAGTTTAGAGTATATATTACATTCTTCTCATATTAGGTGATTATGTTGCTTCTTCGGAGAAGATGATGATCTTCAATAACATCAAAAGAGAAACAAAAGTACAAAATGGGTTCCTTCCTCACAATGACAACAATAAAAGTGCCCAACTAGAAAATCCTCAAAAGAAGCAAAGTTAACAAATCAAAGGGGCAAAAACCATACCAAGCTTTAGGCAACTTATCGAAAATGTCAGCCGACATAGACGCTGCCATGAGCATTGGTCGGCCAAGTTGTATTGAATTATGATTATCACCAACAGGCGAAAGGGGCTGATCTGTCGATCTTGTGTACTCAACCAGCAAGTAGATCCCATAACCCACCATGGCCAGACCCACAAGGGTCAACAAGAAGTTCAAAAGCTTTAACAGACATTCCAAGCATCCTCTGCAGGCCATCCCTCTCTACAAGCTCTCCAATCCTCCCTATCACAAAATTCAAATTGGTCCCTTCTTATCTCATCAATGTGGACTCTATCATCAGAAAAAACCCCACATTTACCACAAAGAAATCTAATAAGAAACCACATTATTCCACATTTAAACTTCCATAACGTAACAGAATCAGCAAAATTGAACCCTTATTAACTAGACCAAATCAAAATTGTCGTTTTTTAAGATAATTCATCGTTTGAGGACAGCAAAATAGCAATCAAAGTCAGCTACGATTACAAGGAACCTATCAAAACCCAAAAAATTACCAATTAAATTTCAAACTCTATTCAGCTCCGATTAGCATAAAAGACGCAAATAGAATTCATCAAAATCGAAAATTAAAAACAGAGATTCACACTTGTTTCCTCAAATTCATCATTCCACGAACCAAATTCAACCAAAATTAAAATCGCAAACGAACCCCCAAAAAAATTGAAGCATGAATCTTTTCACGACAAATGAAGCTGGGAAAAATCGCAAATTCATAATCAAAATCAAGACTTACAGATTACGGAGTTAAGATCCCGAGGGTTTATCGGATCCTTAAAAAAGGAAATTCGGACTTTTTTTTTTTTTTTTTTTTTTTTTTTTT